>JAVTVY010034013.1:0-15292 GCA_036873755.1 Hanleya hanleyi
GTATCGACGCCATTGGTCTATGATCCGACACTGTTTTCATCGGCATCGCCCGATATTGGACTTATATAATTTCCGGTTGGAAGAAAACATCCGTCTACGTAGCTACGTGGAAGCCATCTTCAACGACCAAGATACAGCCTTCAAGTTAAATCTCACTTTTGGATACATTCTTCGCCATAAAGAGACAGACCAGCTCCGTTACTTTTATCCCAGCAATAATACCCGGGTGTTTGACCAGCCTTTCACCATTATCCATCGTGCGTCACTGGAG
This sequence comes from Hanleya hanleyi, assembly GCA_036873755.1. NCBI lineage: Eukaryota > Metazoa > Mollusca > Polyplacophora > Lepidopleurida > Hanleyidae > Hanleya > Hanleya hanleyi. The sequence goes on from JAVTVY010034013.1 coordinate 272, forward strand.
ACGATGCTGAAGGAACTGGACAGCGTGGATAGTTTGGAATGGGCCCAACAACAACGCCCCAACACAAAATGGCAAGTGGAGAGGGTGACCAATGTTACGTTCTTCGTGGTTAAACTGACCACCATCCCCATCGGATGAAAGTATTCTCCCATGCACTGATAGATACTCAGAATGCACAAACAACTATCTGAGTATATGTGGCCTCAACAGTATCCTGGCCTGCCCGATGACGATTAGAACAAACGGTTCAGAGCGAACATGGCCGAAGATGGAACTTTCTGAAATGGCGACTTCTGATTGGACAAGAGTAGCCGAGAATACATCTAACGGACAGGAACGAATATGAAACTTGCAAATGGTGGCCTCTGATTGGAAAAGAATCTTCTTGAATTGTAAATATACCCAACGCGGCTCCCCAGCGTGGGTATGATGTAACATTGGGGAGAATAAACTATATGAAAAAACTTCTTGTTGTTGTTGTTCTCTCATGTGTCATCCTTGTTGTTGTTGTTGCTCTTGTTGTTCTCTCTCCGGTCTATATCATGGCGTTATGTTAGAGTGTTAAGGTGTAACGACGGGCGTTGACGGGCATCACTGCATTTCGAAGAATTAGTGACAATTCCATGGAATATCAGAGCTTCTGAGCTATTTCACAGGGCGTTGAAGCATTCAGAATGGCGTTGGTGGGCGTTGCTACAAGGTGACACCTCACACGACGCATTCGCACCGCGGATGGTCCATGTCTACCCCAAGTAACAACCTTCACTGCTAAAAAACGCCCACTTTCGCTAATACTCCTACTGATGACGACACCAATGACGTCACAGATGCTGTAAATATCTCTCAAATTGGGGTCTACACGCCAAGAGCTACAACATGACACCTCCCATGACGCATTCGCACCGCAGATGGTCCATCTCTACACCAAATAACATCCTTCACTACCCCAAAAGGCTCACTTTCGCTACTACTCCTATTGATGACGTCACCAATGACGTCATAGATGCTGTGGACAGTCCTCAAATCGGGGTCTGCACCCCGAGAACTACGAGATGACACCTCCCACGACGCATTCGGACTGAGAATAGAGCATCTCTACCCAAAATACTTTCCTGCACTGCCCCAAAATGCTCACTTTCGCTACTACTCGTACTGATGACGTCACCAATGACGCCACAGATGCTGTGGACAGCCCCCAAATCGGGGTCTACACCCCGAGAGCTACAAAATGACACCTCCCACAACACAATCGGATAAGGGATGGTCCATCTCTACACCAAATACCTTCCTGTACTGCCTCAAAATGCACACTTTGGCTATTACTCCTACTGATGACGTCATCGATGACGTCACAGATGACGGGAACATCCCTTAATCGGAATGTACACCCCGAGAACTACAAGATGACACCTTCCAGGACGCATTCGAACCGTGAATAGACCATCTCGACCCCAAATACCTTCATTCACTGCCCCAAAATGACCACCTTACTTACTACAACCAACTGCGCATGCGCAGATTGACGCGGTTTGCACTTAAAAGCACATCATTCTGACTCTAACCCACACAAGCTTCACTTTGACACCTTCCTCGACCCATTCGGACCGTGAATAGTCCATCTCTACCCCAAACACACACCCACATACCCCGAAAATGCCTGTTTTCTCTACTACGGCCAGGCTGCGCATGCGCAGATTGACGCGACTTGCACTTAAAAACACGCCATCCTGACTCTAACCCACACAAGCTTCACTTTGACACCTTCCACGACCCATTCGAACCGTGAATAGTCCATCTCTAACCCAAACACACACCCACATACCCCCAAAATGCCTGGTTTCTATATTACGGGCTAGGCTGCGCATGCGCAGACTATTGAACACGGACGAACCATTAGCCCAGTGGGATGCTCCTTCACGAGAGCTTCAAAATAAGACCTCACTCGACCCCATTGGACCACCAGGGACTGACCTAGACTCCAACATGTCCACCCCGTATGGCCCTATACACCCATAGCCATGCAGTATAGGCCTATGGGCCTACCCAGGCCTTGGTGACTTTTTTCAAAAAATTCACCGATTCGCTCCGCAACACTTCCTATCGTGTTCTACATGACGAGACGTGAAAAACGAGACCCCACACCCCTACCGCAAATGTATAGAAGTGGGTTTCCCAGGGGGACAAACATTGAACCTATACTCCAGTATGGAAATATATATTTACATATATATGTCTATATGGGGCTATATCGTACTTTTTCAAAAATTTCACCGATTCGCACGGGGACACTTCCTATCATGTTCTAAATGACGAGACGAGTAAAACGAGACCCCACAACCCTACCGCAAATGTATAGAAGTACGTTTCCCAGGGTGACAAACATTGATCCTATACCCTCAGTATGGGACTATATGGGGCTCGGTGACTTTTTTCAAAAATTTCACCGATTCGCACGGGGACACTTCCTATCATGTTCTAAATGACGAGACGAGTAAAACGCCACCCCACAACCTATACCGCAAATGTCGAGAAGTACGTTTCCCAGGATGGTCCTATACCTCCCATACCCCATATAGGCATTTTCCCGTAATTTAGGATAAAGTCCGTATTCCGTATTTTTTCAGGAAAATTTTTACATACACCCACCCTGGAACTAGGGGGAGATAACTCTATTGATAGACAAGCCCCGTTAAGCCCGGCGACCTATATACCCCTCATACCCCATATAGGCATTTTCCCAGGTTTTTCGATAAAGTCCGTGTTCCGTATTTTTTTTTTTCAGGAAAAATTTTACATGCACCCACCCAGCCAGCAAATACCCCTTCACCTAGGCTTCACTTTGATACCTCACTCGACCCCATTCGACCATTAGGGGCTCCCCTAGCTCCAAAACGGCTATTTCCATACCCTTGGGCCACCGCGCATGCGCAGAATGCCGATATTTCAACCCCACACCCAGTCCATCAGATGCCCCTTCACGAATGCTTCACTTTGATACCTCATATGACCCCATCGGCCCATTAGGGGCTTCCCTAGCTCCAAAACGTCTATTTGCATACCCTTGGGCCACCGCGCATGCGCAGAATGCCGATAGTTCAACACCACACCCAGCCCATTAGATGCCCCTTCACATAAGCTTCACTTTGATACCTCACTCGACCCAATCGGACCATTTTATCTAGGGACTACTTTTTCCCGCGACCGCATCACCGCCAAAACCGCATCACCGCGGATGAATACATGCCCAGGGGCCCTTTGCTGGAACTATAGTGACCCAGAGTTACCTCCCCCTAGATTGGAACTCTTCTGTGCTGGAGGTGGGAAAGGTCATCGATGATTTGAAATACTCGCTTCTGATTGGTCGAGAGCCGCCACGTGACCGCCACAAATTTGCATAAATCGGACTCAATCGGTGTTTTATATACTACTTACCGAAGTTTGTAAAAAAAAAGCTATCTTTATGTGGAATATTGGCCTAGGACATTTAACGAGAGTAAAGCCTAACCAACATTTTGCCTATTTATAACTATTAATCTAATTATAGCCACAATGCAAATTGATATGTACCATCTGTATCAACGATATACCTTATACATGAAGTTTTTCTTATTCATTTTTTTCCCGAATGTAACTGAAGTAGTATTTAGCCAAAGTTCTAGTGAACACTGTTATCCATTTTACTTCCTTCCTCCACCAATTATAGATTGTGCCGTTACACACATATACATGTACATAATTGTTTATATTAATTGCTGCCAAAAGTTACTTAACTCATTGCCTACGGCAAGTCGTTCAATTCAATTCAACTTTATGGTATCATAGAAACAATTTACATGTCCATTAAAGACTGGATACAATAACACTCAAACAACTTGTGAGATATGAACATGACCAGGCAAAAATCAAGGAGTAGTGATAACAGTAGCTTGTGACTGTGAAGAACTTGATATAGATCAATACGAAACCCAGTCCAACATGGCTAGGCCCTACATGTAACCTGTAAATATAGCAGAATGTTGAGTGTCTTATCCTGTCTATAAGCACAGCATCACGGAACAATAGAGAATTGAGAGAGAATGTCACACAGGGACAATTAAATTTTTGCATTTTCTCAGTTGGATCGCATTGTATATGAAGCGTGAGATTGACAAGCTCATCCAGCGTGAGCGGCTCATGTTCTTAAACTTGCGCCGGAAAGCCGTTGTCAGCGGCTTCTTGATAGCCTTATCTAAACACACCTGAGATTGGTTGTTTCGGCCTCGTAGCGAAAAATTGACCACTTAACGGTCCCGTGATATATGAATCACTGGCTACATTCTTTTCAGGCTCGATTTAGAGTTTATTACATCGAGAATCGCCAAATAACGTCATGTCATGTGACAATTGTGTGGGGAAACTGCGGCCGTCGTGTGTTGTGTTTTTGTTTTCTACTGACTAGACAACATACAAGTTCAAGAAAGGTTTCCATCATCAGATTTTATTTATACGAATCACCAAAGCATCAATGATTGTAAAAATATATAGATAGCTTCATGAAATGCAACAAATGAAAGGGGTTTTCCAAGCATGGCGTCACCATCCCGTGTGGGCGATGTAACTTCGTAAGTTGTGCGTGGTTTTTTTTTCTCCCGACTTGAAAAAAAACAACAAACAATTCAAGAATGGTTTCCATCATAAGTTTTTATTGTTATGAATCCCCAAAGCTTAAGGATTGTAACTAGGCCCATGGGCATATATAGAAAGGTGGTTCAGAAGATAAATGCTTATTTGCTTGATTGAGGGTTGGGCCAGATACAATCCATCGCAAGTGAAATTTTCTTTGCATAATCTAGATTTTATTGCACATTGTACTTCCATTTGTAAATTAGTATTTTGTAATTAATGGCTAACAGGAAAAATACTTTTTCACTGATTGTGATACCCGACTCACCCGAGTATCATTTTCAGAGACTATTGATTGACTGGTAGCAATAGTGGAGATATAGCTGCTTCCTGAGCAGCAGATTTCTTTCCCAGAGTTTCAATTCAAAATAGTATCTATTTGTTTGAAAAGCCCCCCCAAAAACACACGAAAAACTGGCCATAATACCAAGCTGATCCGTATGTAGTGGTACTACTATTATACATACACCCGGTACTGGCACTGAATGAAAGTATTAGAACACAAGTGCCAAGGCATCCATCTCAGAATATTTCAGTTCTCAGACATGTCAGATAGTATTATTTCTAAGTTTAAGTTCAATTGATTCATTAATTTCACTACATACATGTACATATATTCCTAACACCAGTCCATGTGATGACCTAGTTTTAGCTTGACCTCTTCATTCTTCAGAAATTAGACCCAGCATAGATACATGTACAGCCCCAAGAGCTATGGTAGGGCAGCTCTTTACACATGTACATGTTGCCTCCTGAACTGCATTTCTCTGAGCTGAGGTCAATCTTTGGAAGAGTGACCATAGCAGGCTTCCATACTTTAGTGCGTATTAATCTGATATCTCAAAAGAAAACAATTAATAGAGTATTATTTAATACAGATTTGAGATTAAGTACATGTTAAGTGACTATATATAGGCCTACAAAGCCTGTCAATCACTGAAGGATAACTATTTTGGTCTGAGAAAGAATAAACAATTTGGAACTATTTTTATAGGTGTACTTCGCTGGACAACCCTAAAACCAGAAATTTTCTATATCCCATAATAAAGGTGAGACAACTCACCTTTCTGAAAATATATAGTTTACCCTACCTACGGTACCCATGGAAAAATGTTAGGGCCATCATACCATATGTGGAAATTAATATTTTTGCATAATTTATTCCGCAAGTTTATTCCATAGGTAAAGAGTTCATAGATGAACTGTCAGCAGCAACGTTAATATATCAATTTATTATCATATACAACAAAGTATCTAAACTACAAACTTGGTTATGCTGATTGTAAGTTTACTTGACACTCCATGTTAAGTGTTTTACTTTGATAATTGTATATTTGTTTAAAGGCTGTTTCGAGCTGTTATCCATGTATTTTCCCCCATATATCACAGAGAGTGGTTTGGGCGTAAAGGAATGAATTGAATTGAAATTGTATTGTGCAATAAATTAAATTATTATTATTCCCATCCAAATCTCTGTTTTTTTCACTGCATTCGCAGAGTATAAATTATAATATTGGGAATTTCATTTGGATTTTCTAACTTGATATGTAATAGGTAAAGCCAGAAGAGAAGGCAGATTTTCTATCTGCGTTCGCTTCTAGGCTTTGCCTATTTCATATTAGTTTATCATATTGGGGTCATTTTGAGTCTATTTGCATAACCCTCCGAGCAGAGGATCATGGGTAAATTCAAGATGGCTGCCACGTGGGGTACCAGAAGTGATGTTTTCGTCATATTTCTTCAAAATGTCTGCTATTCCGCGATGAAAAAATGGGCAAAAACTATTATATTTCACTTCAAATGATTATTTACTAATAGAGTTTTTGCGAAATCACTTAAAAGTAATGCCGTTTTTTAAAATGACGTCACTGTGACGTCATCAAAGCGACCATCTTTTTTTCTTTTTCTTACATTTTCTGGTGGAGCTTGATCCAAGGGTATAGTGTAGTTTCAGCCTCGTAGCTCAAGGGGTAGGACAAATATTTAGGGAGGGAGGGGAGCGAAATGGACCCTTCCCAGACTAGAACAGGTCCCAAAAATTCAAGGCCAGATAGGGTTAAATGTGTGATTATTGGCTAGTAGAAGTTTTACGTGGATTATGTCTCATCCATATTGTAGAGGCAGATCATAAGATCTTCTTTAAACTATTAAATCAAGGTACTTGTACCTGCTACACCATCAAAATTCAGCCAACAGGCGGTGGTGTTAAGACGGTGCCTTAGGCACACGGTACCTTTTTGGAATATCGTGTGGGCAGATATCTCTGTGTGCGATATAATGACCATTACCTACACTAACACCTTCCTTATAATATGCTGAATGTAAAACCTCTTTATGCGAACAATTTGAAATAAAGATTATAATTATAGAAGTGAAGTTTCTAGGTGCTGTTAGCAGAAGTCAATCAAGAAAAAACAACAGTACTGGTTCGAATTTCTAAAAATACTATATTATCCCAGCAACAATATGCACTATGATATATATGGACATTCGAATGAGGGATATCTGTTACAAATATTTGTTTCATATACCAATATACTCGTCACAATCTGAAAGTGTAGGCTAACTAGAACATGTGTGTCAAATCACAAATTATACAGTTGTGTGCCAAACCAAGCACCAGCCATAAATATAACTGGACGAGCCACAAAAGTGAAAATAGCAGCGAAAACACTACACTGGTAAAACTTGTTCCGAGCACATAGCGAACCATGCAATCAATATAGTCTGTTTCTTACCTACCCTTGAAATATACTACATCATATCTGGCTGAGTCATTGTGACTATTATATTGCCGAATGGAAAACCATTTCTCATATTTCTCATTATAACGTTCATGTCTGCCATTATAGTATATTTCAAACTGTGTTTCAGGATTGTGTGTATTTTATTCACTGACTTCCGCTGACAGAACCTATACAGTTCTTTCTGTGATGAAACTTTAATTTTCACTTTTCGTACAGAGGTGGTAACATATTTGCATTCCGTCTAATATGAGGATTATTGTCTTATATGATATTAGTTAGCACATATACTTTATCCTTGCTCATCAAACCACTTGTCCATGTAAGTTTATAAAGCAGGGTTAGGCATGAGCTTAACGTCTGCTTTGACGCGTTCGGCGCTTAACACGACCTATCTCGCTGCTGAAGTGGTGGGCTCATTTTATAAACACCGTATAGGCAATCTTCTGATTCGTCTGGTACATTTCTGCTCCCTATCCCTACATCGATGCCATGCTGCTACAAATTATACCTTTGTTGATTTCTTTCCGTAAAACTTCGCCTCTAGGAGAAAAATCAATAGAGCAGATATTAGCAGCTTTTAATGACTCCTATACGTCTCAGACCTTAGATAAATATTACTGGCAGGCATTCCTGTTGATCATCGTTTAAACACACCCATTGTTTAAACATATGACACTGCAGTGTAGATAAAGGGCTAGAAAACTGACTGACTTTATTCCGAGAAGTGTAGTTGCTGATCTACTTTGGCTTGTCCAACCAATGAACAGGATCCAAAAACAAAGCAAGTCTTGTTTGAAGAGATAAACAAATATGCCAAGATTGAAATTCTGATAAGAGAGAGTACGAGAATAAACAGAAAGAACTGAACACGATGTGACGTAATCGAGTTTTGCATAAACTTTTTAGTGATGTATAAGTTCTATTGGCTTGTTTTTAGTGTATGAAATTGATATTACAGATTAGCGAGGGTCTAGTCCTTAGTCAATAACGGTCGGAAAGCCAGTCAGAGGAGAAGCACGCAGTTTAGTCCTGTTACATGTGCCAATCAAAGACAACCTTGTGTCCAAAGCCACAAACTTGGTATGAAGGACGGCAAATACTATTTGAATCAGTAATACATGAAGTTGCCAACATAGTTCCAGTTTTCATCAGTCATTTCAAATTTGCGGAGATTCGTCAGCGCACGTTGGGACATATATGTAAACTGGTACAAAACGGGAGTATAAACAGACAAAATGGAAGCCTGTATGAAGCAGCCACCTTTTCGAATCTGTAAGCCACTTGCTATTACGATGACTTTGTTCGGACTTTTACATTTACAGATGCCTTGCAAAGAATGAACCGTAAAAAAATGAGTATCAGAATTCAGTAAGATCTATTCTTCAGTGGTCTTGCTTTTATTGTGGTTAAACTTTGCGCGGTTTTTCTTGGCCTACAGTCTCGAGGACTCATTCGGACCAAATCTCTTCTTTAAAATCTTCACCCATATCTGGTATCTTGTGGGCGCTGTCAACTGTACAGTGAATTTCAAAGCATGTTCTCATGACAACCGCTTCAGAGAATTTCTTACAAGATGGTTAGAGCTGACAAAGATCAATCGAAGCGGTAACCCGGATATTGCTCAAGACCCTTTTAGCAGATCTTACATAAAATTCATGTCTCGTCGAGTTGTCATGTTTCTTTTCGTTGGATGGATGATCGTCCTTTTCAACTGTTTGTTCACCGGATACTTGCTGTTTGCTACTTCTCTGACTAATTTCACCATCACTCCAATGTCGCCCAACCACAGATATGCCTTTCTCCTGAAGTGTGTCCGACTCGCCTTTCAATCGATCATTACAGCATCATATGCATTCACTCTGTGTCTTTTCTTCCTGATAACTTGCGTGATTTACAGAGAATTGGAAATCTTCCATCAAGATTTTCGAGCCGCCATTTCAACAGATGGAGAAATTCGTTGCGGGGTTGAAGGCTTTCGTCGACGACACCAAGCAATTTGCATTGGCTTCAGCTTATGCATTGCGATGTTGGTGCTGTACAATGTTGTTTCTTATGATGCAGTACTCTCTGACAAAGTGGTTCTCTTATCATCTATCGTTTGGATGGTGGCCAGCTTTGCGTACTTGTTCATCATTGCCTACGGAGCGGGATACTTAACCCTATCTGGCCTGGGCGATTTAGGGTGTATCGCAGCCTGGGGGGGCGGAAAGTGCCCCCCTCCCTATATATTTTTTCTACCGCTAAGGCTAGAGCGCTGAAACTTACCACGCAGTATCTTTGGTTCAAGCTCTACCCGGGGAATGTAAAAAAAAATCCAAGATGGCCGCCATGATGACGTCATCTTCTCGGAAGCCATTTTTCGGCCTTTTTGGGGTCGATTTTTCTAAATTTTCATTTTTCCGATTTTTCCGTTGAATAAAATCAAATAAAATATAGAATAATTAGTTTTGCATAAATAAAATACTTTCAAGGCCTTTTAGGCAAGGAAAATGTGAAGAAATGAAGCGAAAAGATTGAGAAACACGACTTTCGCGGATATCACATGGCCGCCATTTTGAATTTACCCATGATCCTCTGCCCGGGGGTATATGAAAATAGACTCAAAATGATCCCAATAAGATAAGCTTAAAAGTCACCAAATTTCAGCCTCCTCGGTTTTGTCGTTTCGGAGCAGCAGAGAAAAGTTCACTAGGGGGCACTTTCCGCCCTCCCCCCCCGAGGCCAGGTAGAGTTAAATCACATGGTCAGTCCAGTTTGTGTTAATAACTGAATGATAACAACATTATCAAATATCCCAAAAAAAACGGCATTCCAAAACAAATCCTGCAAGAGGAAATGATAGGATGGTGGAAATTAGCATTTGTTATATCGTATTTCCAAGATTTACGTGAAATAATAGAGTCTACCTGATGGGTCGTGGAATCTTTCCATTCACATAGGAATAGGCGATGGTTGCATGTTGGATGTAATAGCTGGCATTCTGGAGATTTTATTTTGGAGAATATGATCTGGTTAAAATTTGCCTCTTAGGCATACAATCTCTCAAATGGAGAAATAAGAAAAAACCCAGAAAAGCTAAAAATATTCTCAGTTATCCAATATTACCACAGTCATCAGAAATCACATATGCATTATAGCAATTTAGACCGCGTGTCTTAGCTGTACCTTACTTTCGCCCTATATGGGCCTTGTACAGCAGACAGGCTTGCGAGGATGGGGGGGGGCAGTTTTTTTTACGAGGAAATCAAATAAAAAGGAAAGAACTAAATAAAAAAGTAAAAAAATTCGACGCGAAAATGGACCAAAAAATGACATTTTTGACGTTACTTTGACGTCAACGTGGCGGCCATCTTAGATTTTTTACATTTTCTGGTAGAGTGTACATTTTCAGGGGTACAGTGTGGTAAGTCTCAGCCTCGTAGCTTAATGGGTAAGACAAATATTTAGTTGGTGAGGATGGGGGCGAATTGATTTTTTTTCAGTGTGTTTCACCTAATTTGCATTCTCAATTCATGGGTATTATTCTTTTCTTCAACCGTGCCATAATTGTACCTCAACTGCTCTCTAATTGCGCCTTAAATGCTTCCCATTTAGCTGCGCTCCCAAATGTGTCTTATCATTACAACATCCATGATATAATTCTGAGAGTACGTCCTAATTGCTGTCCAACTGCGCCTTATTTGCGCAATTAAAATATTTTGAACTGTATTTTGCCCATTAGCCATATTGAGTTTTATGGCAAAATAGGTACGCAGATAAGGGGCGCTCCCTAACAGCGTCCTATCTGGTTAAATTGATGCGCCCTATTTGCGCCTTAAAGGCGCCTCAATTACGCCCGAATTTCTGCGAGGGAAGACACCATTAACCCCCTATCTGGCCAGGGCGATTGGAACATGCACAGACCTGCGAGGGTGGGAGCTAAATATTTCCTTAGCACAACGTCGTTATCCAAAAAGGTATTTTAGGACGATTTTTCTGTCAGATTTTTCGATTTTTTTTTATTTAATTGATTTCTTCGCAAAAAACGGCATGAATAATTCGTGAGTAATCACCTGATGTGAACTAAAATCCTTTTTGTGCACTTTTCCTGGCAGAAAAACAGGAATTTTGAAGAAAAATGACGAAAATATCAATTTTCTGGAACCACACCTGACCACCATTTTGAATTTACCCATGCTTGTGGATTATGCAAATAGGCTCAATATGATAAACTAGAAACACGAAGCATTAGCTCTTAATTTTGTTCTGTTACGATGAGAGGTCAGAAAATTGGTTTTGGGCGGGGGGGGCATAATACTGCTAATTGTTATTATTGTGAATTTATTTTATCTGATGAATACTTTGAATACATGTATATATTTTGTGTACAATATAATCGTACATAACCATTCTCTTCTTGACCACATGTAATTACAATATTTCGACAATCTTGCAACTGCTCGATTTGCTTTCACAAAATAACAGTGTGAATATAAATGTTTTATTGTTGCATTTCCGCCCCGTGGGGCTTCCGGGGATTGACCTGGGTTGTCGTTGTGCACACCGCAGGTCATGGTAGAAGTAGTAGTAAAATTTGTATTTACATCTCACCGCACATATACAATAATATATAAAATAGAAACAGTTCTATATGTGCACCACTCAACAAGAGTTATGAGAGATGATACATGCATGTTAGACATAATTAAAATTTCGACGTCTCAACATGATCTTCTAGCAGCTTCTGGCAGTAAATTTACCCACTTCCAGGTTTTGAAGGAGGAAGCAAAATGCCTCTTCGTCACTTAAATTAAGGAAATCGGGGGCAACACACTGAGCCTCATTGAAGAGTTGCAACCTGATGTCTGCATACTGCGGGCATTGCAATAGCACATGCATTTCCGACTCTACTTCGTTTCTACACGTCTGACACACTCTATCATGTACAGGCAAGTTTTCGTATCTACCCGTTTCTATGCGAATTGGGGCCACACCGCATCTAAATTTTGCAAGTGCGCTTCTTCTGGGTTTCGGTATGAATTGAGATACATAACTTTCTGTCCCAAAGGTGGATTTAACCAGACGATATGTTCAGAGTTTGTTGCCACCAACAGAATGGGCGCTATTTGTCTGATTCAGAGTTTGTTGCCAATCATATTGGAATTGGGTGGTTTCTAACATTTCAACTTGGAACGGTAACTGATTACATGACTCGAACCCAACAGTATCTGAGCCGTGAGACTGGAATTTCTTCTTAACTCTAAAGTGCCAGTTTTTACATTTGTTACTCCCAATTCTATTGGACCAATCCATTATCTTATAGTTGATACGATTGTTGCTCATTCGAGCAATTCGCGACCAATGTTTAGCAACGGACTTCCACATTTTAACTCTGACAGGAGTCCAACCCATATCGCCAGCAACAGCTGCGTTCGGTGCATATTTCCCTAAACCCCGAAAAAAACGCATTGCTCTATTTTGAACAGTATTTATACACGAGTGTTCCTTACTACCCCACACACCAATGGCATATTCTATCACAGGCCAGACTAACATGTCATACATTTTTGTGAAGGTCTTAAAATTCACATCACCGAGGCGTTTAGATTTAGCATTTACAAGACCTAAGGCTCGTCCAGCAGAATTTGCAACGTGTTTGGCTAATATATCTATATCCATAAACTCGTTAACACGCAAGCCAAGATAATTATATTCATCTGTAAGTTGAATAGTAGCATTGTTGCAAGAAAATGTAAATTGCGTTTTGCAAATACCACAGTAGTATACAAAGAGTCTTTCAGCGTAATAGCGCCTCACTGCGCATGCGCAGAAAAAAAAATGGGCAGGATTTGTGGCGGTATTGGGGCGTTGTGCGCAGGTGAATGGGGCGCAGGTATGACGTCACTTCCGGTTGGGGTGAATGTGGCGTGAACTTGGGGACATGTATTTCTTCGCGGTGATGCGGTCTGGCGGTGATGCGGTCTGCCTCCGCGGACCGAAAGTAGTCCCAAACCCGTGGGTTTTCGTGGAAGTGTTCGGCAATCTGTAGGGACCGCTAGTGGACCGATGGGGTCGAGTGAGGCATTCGTGAAGGGGCATTTGATGGGCTGGGTGCGGGGTTGAAATATCGGCCTTCTGCGCATGCGCGGTGGCCGAAGGGTATGAAAATAGCCTTTTTGGAACTAGGGGAGCCCCTAGTGGACCGATGGGGTCGAATGAGGTATCAAAGTGAAGCATATGTGAAGGGGCATCTGATGGGCTGGGCGCGGGGTTGAACTATCGGCATTCTGCGCATGCGCGGAGGCCCAAGGGTATGGAAATAGACGTTTTGGAGCTAGGGAAGCCCCTAATGGACCAATGGGGTCGAGTGAGGTATCGATGTGAAGCATTCGTGAAGGGGCATCTGATGGGCTGGGTGTGGGTTTGAAATATCGGCATTCTGCGCATGCGCGGTGGCCCAAGGGTATGGAAATAGCGGTTTTGGAGCTAGAGGAGTCCCTAATGGGCCAATGGAGTCGTATGAGGTATCAAAGTGAAGCATTCGTGAAGGGGCATCTGATGGACTGGGCGTGGGGTTGAAATATCGGCATTCGGCGCATGCGCGGTGACCCAAGGGTATGGAAATAGACGTTTTGGAGCTAGGGGAGCCCCTAATGGTCCAATGGGGTCGAGTGAGGTATCAAAGTGAAGCATTCGTGAAGGGGCATCTGATGGACTGGGTGTGGGGGTTGACATATCGGCCTTCTGCGCATGCGCGGTGGCCCAAGGGCATGAAAATAGCCTTTTTGGAGCTAGGGGAGCCCCTAATGGTCCAATGGGATCGAGTGAGGTATCAAAGTGAAGCATTCATGAAGGGGTATCTGATGGACTGGGTGTGGGGTTGAATTAGGGTCATTCTGCGCATGCGCGGTGGCCCAAGGGTATGAAAATAGACGTTTTGGCATCTAGGGGAGCCCTTAATGGTCGAATGGGGTCGAGTGAGGTATCAAAGTGAAGCCTAGGTGAAGAGGCGTTCAGGCAATGGGGTGGGTGCATGTACAATTTTTCCTGAAAAAAAAAAAACGGAAAACGGACTTTATCAAAAAACCTGGGAAAATGCCTATATGGGGTATGAGGGGTATATAGGTCGACGGGCTTAACGGGGCTTGTCTATCAATAGAGTTATCTCCCCCTAGTTCCAGGGTGGGTGTATGTAAAAATTTTCCTGAAAAAATACGCAATACGGACTTTATCCTAAATTACGGGAAAATGCCTATATGGGGTATGGGAGGTATAGGACCATCCTGAGAAACCTACTTCTCCACATTTGCGGTATAGGTTGTGGGGTCTCGTTTTACTCGTCTCGTCATTTAGAACATGATAGGAAGTGTCCCCGTGCGAATCGGTGAAATTTTTGAAAAAAAGTCACCGAGCCCCATATAGTCCCATACTGGGGTATAGGTTCAATGTTTATCCCCCTGGGAAACGTACTTCTATACATTTGCGGTAGGGTTGTGGGGTCTCGTTTTACTCGTCTCGTCATTTAGAACATGATAGGAAGTGTCCCCGTGCGAATCGGTGAAATTTTTGAAAAAAAGTCACCGAGCCCCATATATAGACCCATATAGTCCCATACTGGGATATAGGTTCAATG
>JAVTVY010034014.1:0-14471 GCA_036873755.1 Hanleya hanleyi
ATCAAACACAGAAATGCGTCCATGGACAAGAAATAAAGCATATGTGACCATGATCGAAAATATCAGTTGCAGCGGGCTTTTGTTTTACCGAGTTTTTTCTATCGAAACGCAAATTATATGAGTGTAGATCTAATAAACTATGGTTTGGATATCTCCATGCCAGGTTTTAACTTTCTTTGTACATTGTCGATAGAAGATACAACATATTCTATTTCAGTTTCTGGTAATGAAGTAAAAGTATGAATCAAACACTCCAAATCTCCCCTCAAGTGACACATATATCTCCAGTAAAAGTCGAATATATAACAAATCCGCGACATTTCGGCACGCGACATCTCGGCATATACGAGATTTCGGCATGCAACATTTCGGCACAAAGTGAAGAGTACGACATTGCGGCACGCGACATTTTCACATGTCAAAGTCGCGTGACGAAATGTCGCTTACCGAAATGTAGCTTGCCGGAATATCGCGTGACGAAACGGCCTGATGCCACATATAATAAAAGGCTATTTTATGGATAACAACTTTTGTATCCCGTACACAATATTTGTGTATGTATCGCTGTTAATCGACAAGAGTGTTTCATAACAACAATTTTAATTACTGGCTTATTACATGTATTAACAACATATGGCCGTTCTGATTCTTCGGTGAAGCAGCTTCTTGTGTTCCTAATGTCGATGGACCCAATACCACCCATTGAAGAGACAAAGACATGACTATAGCGCCACCCTTCGGAGGAAGAAAATGTCAGTGCGAATGATGTGTGATAAATCGTACAAGATATAATTATATCATTTTATCACGTAAACGCAATGCACAGGTATCTAATATCATTTTTGTGGAAGAAGGTCATCCAAATTACATGTACTTATGACATGATATATTCATTGCGAAGATAATAATGTAGCATTACATGTAGCATGGAGCAAAGATTATCGTTAAACAATATACCAGAGAGTCCAGGTTTTCAGCTTTCGTGATTAACGCCCTTTCGAATTGTTTTCATGGTAACAATATGCCATTTCTAGGTTCAACAATCAAAGGTGAAGCATTGTCATGAGCGACATTGTCATTATCATTTCTGTAAGTCCGAGAGGACATTCGCCGCCTTTCGCGATAGCACTGCAAATTTTAAAACCACCCCTTGGATGGGCTCACAGATGACTATATAGTTCTTTTTTTAGGGAGATAGTTGCTAAAATCTGCACGGAATATCATCAAATTATTGTCGACCTTTTATCATTTTGACGCAACCCCTAGTGTCGAATGCCATTTGGTTCTCACGAGAATTGTTCACTTAATGGTTTTATAGTGATTGTAACAATATGGCATTTCTAGGTTCAACAAACAAGGGATATCCACATTCAATTTACTTGCTGCATAGATAATACATGTATTATTGTTATATTAACAACATATCATTTCTGGGTTCAACAATAGAGAATGAAGCATGATCGATAGGGTTAAACCGCTTTGTGGTTATATGTTAAATAGAAAGTATGTTAAGTCTTCTTCAATTGCGGATATTTGCAATTTACATCACATTACCAATGCTCTAATTAGACAATATATTGCTTCCTATTCAACAAAATATGTGTACGAATAAAATTTAGACAATATATTGTCTTCTCTGCCATCTCGACGAGGTAAAACAGAATTGCGAATCTACGCTAAATTGACAATATATTAACTCTCCATGAAGTGCGAATCTTTGCAATTTAGATGAGATTATCAAAGTGCTAATTAGACAATATATTGTCTTCTCTGCCATCTCCACGAGGTAAACACATTTGCGAATCTACGCTAAATAGACAATATATTAACTCTCCGTGAAGTGCGAATCTATGCAATTTAGATGAGATTATCAAAGTGCTAATTAGACAATATATTGTCTTCTCTGCAATCTCGACGAAGTAAAACAGATTTGCGAATCTACGCTAAATATGCAATATATTAACTTTCCATGAAGTGCGAATCTATGCAATTTAGATGAGATTATCAAAGTGCTATTTAGACAATATATTGTCTTCTCTGCAATCTCGACGAGGTAAAACAGATTTGCGAATCTACGCTAAATATACAATATATTACCTTACCATGCAGTGCGAATCTATGCAATTTAGATGAGATTATCAAAGTGCTAATTAGACAATATATTGTCTTCTCTGAAATTTCGCCGAAGTTAAAACACATTTGCGAATCTACGCTAAATAGAGAATATATTAACTTTCCATGAAGTGCGAATCTATGCAATTTAGATGAGATTATCAAAGTGCTATTTAGACAATATATTGTCTTCTCTGCCATCTCCACGAGGTAAACACATTTGCGAATCTACGCTAAATAGACAATATATTAACTCTCCATGAAGTGCGAATCTATGCAATTTAGATGAGATTATCAAAGTGCTAATTAGACAATATATTGTCTTCTCTGCCATCTCCACGAGGTAAACACATTTGCGAATCTACGCTAAATAGACAATATATTAACTCTCCGTGAAGTGCGAATCTATGCAATTTAGATGAGATTATCAAAGTGCTAATTAGACAATATATTGTCTTCTCTGCCATCTCGACGAGGTAAACACATTTGCGAATCTACGCTAAATAGACAATATATTAACTCTCCCTGATGTGACAATAAAGTGAATGACAAATCGATTTGCGAATCTACGCTAAATAGACGATATATTACCTTACCATGCAGTGCGAATCTATGCAATTTAGATGAGATTATCAAAGTGCTAATTAGACAATATATTGTCTTCTCTGCAATCTCGACGAGGTAAAACAGATTTGCGAATCTACGCTAAATATACAATATATTAACTTTCCCTGAAGTGCGAATCTATGCAATTTAGATGAGATTATCAAAGTGCTAATTAGACAATATATTGTCTTCTCTGCAATCTCGACGAGGTAAAACAGATTTGCGAATCTACGCTAAATATACAATATATTAACTTTCCCTGAAGTGCGAATCTATGCAATTTAGATGAGATTATCAAAGTGCTAATTAGACAATATATTGTCTTCTCTGCAATCTCGACGAGGTAAAACAGATTTGCGAATCTACGCTAAATATACAATATATTAACTTTCCATGAAGTGCGAATCTATGTAATTTAGATGAGATTATCAAAGTGCTAATTAAACAATATATTGTCTTCTCTGCTATCTCGACGAGGTAAAACAGATTTGCGAATCTATGCTAAATATACAATATATTAACTTTCCCTGAAGTGCGAATCTATGCAATTTAGATGAGATTATCAAAGTGCTAATTAGACAATATATTGTCTTCTCTGCCATCTCGACGAGGTAAACACATTTGCGAATCTACGCTAAATAGACAATATATTAACTCTCCCTGATGTGACAATAAAGTGAATGACAAATCGATTTGCGAATCTACGCTAAATAGACGATATATTACCTTACCATGCAGTGCGAATCTATGCAATTTAGATGAGATTATCAAAGTGCTAATTAGACAATATATTGTGTTCTGGGAAATTTCGCCGAAGTTAAAACACATTTGCGAATCTACGCTAAATAGACAATATATTAACTTTCCATGAAGTGCGAATCTATGCAATTTAGATGAGATTATCAAAGTGCTAATTAGACAATATATTGTCTTCTCTGCCATCTCGACGAGATAAAACAGATTTGCGAATCTACGCTAAATATACAATATATTAACTTTCCCTGAAGTGCGAATCTATGCAATTTAGATGAGATTATCAAAGTGCTAATTAGACAATATATTGTCTTCTCTGCAATCTCGACGAGGTAAAACACATTTGCGAATCTACGCTAAATAGACAATATATTAACTTTCCATGAAGTGCGAATCTATGCAATTTAGATGAGATTATCAAAGTGCTAATTAGACAATATATTGTCTTCTCTGCCATCTCGACGAGGTAAACAGATTTGCGAATCTACGCTAAATATACAATATATTAACTTTCCCTGAAGTGCGAATCTATGCAATTTAGATGAGATTATCAAAGTGCTAATTAGACAATATATTGTCTTCTCTGCAATCTCGACGAGGTAAAACAGATTTGCGAATCTACGCTAAATATACAATATATTAACTTTCCCTGAAGTGCGAATCTATGCAATTTGGATGAGATTATCAAGTGCTAATTAGACAATATATTGTCTTTTCTGCAATCTCGTCGAGGTAAAACAGATTTGCGAATCTACGTTAAATATACAATATATTAACTTTCCATGAAGTGCGAATCTATGCAATTTAGATGAGATTATCAAAGTGCTAATTAGACAATATATTGTCTTCTCTGCCATCTCCACGAGGTAAAACAGAATTGCGAATCTACGCTAAATTGACAATATATTAACTCTCCATGGAGTGCGAATCTATGCAATTTAGATGAGATTATCAAAGTGCTAATTAGACAATATATTCTCTTCTCTGCCATTTCGACGAGGTAAACACATTTGCGAATCTACGCTAAATAGACAATATATTAACTCTCCCTGAAGTGCGAATCTATGCAATTTAGATGAGATTATCAAAGTGCTAATTAGACAATATATTGTCTTCTCTGCCATCTCGGCGAGGTAAACACATGTGCGAATCCACGCTAAATAGACAATATATTGACCCTCCTTTATGTGACAATAAAGTGAATGACAAATCGATTTGCGAATCTACGCTAAATAGACGATATATTACCTTTCCATGCAGTGCGAATCTATGCAATTTAGATGAGATTATCAAAGTGCTAATTAGACAATATATTGTCTTCTCTGCCATCTCGACGAGGTAAAACAGAATTGCGAATCTACGCTAAATTGACAATATATTAACTCTCCATGAAGTGCGAATCTTTGCAATTTAGATGAGATTATCAAAGTGCTAATTAGACAATATATTGTCTTCTCTGCCATCTCCACGAGGTAAACACATTTGCGAATCTACGCTAAATAGACAATATATTGACTCTCCCTTATGTGACAATAAAGTGAATGACAAATCGATTTGCGAATCTACGCTAAATAGACGATATATTACCTTTCCCTGCAGTGCGAATCTATGCAATTTAGATGATAATTAGAAGAATTATATCGCCTTTAAACCCCGGCACCAAAGATTAGCAAAATATCTGCACTATATTGTCACCAGTGCTATTTAGCACCATGTTAAGAGATAGGGGAGAATGGAAAATATCAAGGAAAAGGCCAATTGCGCACCTAACTCCACTGGCCACACTCGCTAAATACGAAAAGCTCATTAGTAGAAGAGAAAGAATGGTCCAGTTTTGGTAACAGACTGATCATATTCCTACGAAGTAGGCTACAGATCGCAAATTGTCCGGTAATGAGTGAGTCAGTCAGTCCATCCGAATCCTTTCGTCGGCAAAATAAGGAGAACCATTGACATTAGAACCATGATTTTTGGCATGAACGTGCATTAGGGCATTGTTCTGAGCTGACCGAATTCTGATGAAAATTTGATTTTTAATTATTTTTTTTATTATTTATTGATAGCTCAGCGACTGCACTGTCATGTCCATTGGGAACCATTGGCTGTATGTTTCACTGTATACATTGTATATAACACAGTACAAAACGTGATGGGATAATGAAATAGGAAATGATAATTTTCCATCATTTGTTAGTGCATTTATCTTCACTGCTATTACCAACATTACCATTACATTCTTAATACACAGAAGTAAGTATATCGTTATAGATAGTAACTGTGGTCTTTAACGTGTATCCTATTTCACATCCAAACATGTCATCACCGACCAAATCAGGCTTCAAATTTAGGTCATATTGCCACTGCTGGTGAAATATCCTACATCAACCAATTAAGTCAGACTGTGCAATAACCCAGCAGAACAAAGATAGATGTGGTATCCTTCAGATTAGCCTGTGAGCGACAATGATAAAAGTTTACTGAGGGTGAAACAAAGCCATCCTGCAAGCCACCCAAGGAATTTACCAGCTTGTGTTGGGAAATTTTGTTGGTATCATGTAAAGTTGTTTAGTAGTTTACTCATTCAAATCTCCATACCATATTTTCTGTTATTCAACAGACTAATTTCTTTACTGGTTTTAATTGTTTAAGTTTTACTGGGTTTCAACCGCTACAGATAGTAACATAGTACTGATACTGTAGAAAAGTATCACACTGGGATATAATTTAAACAAAAACATTACATGTGTAATTATGTCTAAATTTTTCTTGTCATTTCAAATTTTGATTCCTTGATTAAGGGATACAGAATCACTGGCACGGAGTGTGTCGGTGCGTCACAGAATCACTGCCACAGAGTGTGTTGGTGTGTCACAGATTCACATCAGCACTGGTAAACTATTCATTCAATCCCATCACTTTTAATCTTCAACAAAATATTCAATATTGTTTTAATCGAAAATTTCTGGTGATTTTTGATGAAAATCTCTGGTGATTCTGACTTGGGCTGCATGTGCCCATCTTAATATAGGCAGGATTTCAACTTGGGGCGGGGGGGGGGGGGGGATTGCCAAGAGCTCAGTGCCTGTCCTAATGCCTACCTTACTTCGTAGGTCCTGTGACGCATAGTCACACTGCCATGTATATGAGCTAATATTACAACGTTGTACATTATCATTTTCCTACGAAGTAGGCTACAGATCGCAAATTGTCCGGTAATGAGTCAGTCAGTCCATCCGAATCCTTTCGTCGGCAAAATAAGGAGAACCGTTGACATTAGAACCTTGATTTTTGGCATGAAAGTGCATTAGGACATTGTTACTAGCCAGTTCTGAGCTGATCGAATTCTGATTTATAATTAATTTTTTATTATTTATTGATGACTCGAGTGCACTGTCATGCCCATCAGGAACCCTTGGCTGTATTCTTCACTGTGACTTTTAAGCGCCTGGGACTAACTTCGGCCGCCCAGCACTAAAGCAAAAAAAAAATGATGCGCCCAGCTCTCAAAATATCAGTAACTTTAATGGTACTTGCCAAAATATGTCGGCATTATACGTTTCCAGGTAGCTCCGCCATGTTTTCCCTAATAGTCCACGCCACGCTTCCCGAACATCTGCCGTAAATTGTTGGAAATATTCGGGAACCCTCGTGATCATGCTGGTCGCTGTTAGCCGGTGGTATTGCGGAAGGCTACCGAAATCCCAGAAACTCGCGTCAGGCGAGCTGTATATGCCACGATGCATGAAGGAAGCAAATCATTTGATCGGAGAATGGAGGTTGTTATTTCGTCTGCTGCGAAGTTTTACCGAGCCACGAATATCACTTGACATGTATTTTATAAATCAACGTCATGAAGCGCCAAGCAACTTTGAAAAACTTCTTCTCACAGAAGCGTCAGAGGTCCAATGAAGGTAAATCTTTTGCTGGCTTTCGGTGGTCGTTGTTGTTGTTCTAAAACGTCAGCTTCCAAACAATATTTTCATTATATCTATATTAAAAAGCACACATGCATGTGTGCGCTCGCTCGTACGTCGTAATCAGTCTATTAGATCTACATGTACTATCTATAATATGGCTAGTTTAACAGTACACTTGAATCCAGTATTAAACTGGAGATTCCTGAGTAATCTATTTTTAGCCTAACTTACATTGTAATGTTGACACACATTCCGATGGTATCCGTTTTCACTCATTTGCTGGTCTTGGAATTTCGTTGAGATTGAAGGCATATTATACTGCACGTTTTATATATCCAGCCTATACAACATTGCATCATTTCTTCAGTTCAGTCATTAGTTAAAAAATGTTCTACCTCAAAAAGAAATAAAAAATGACTGGATTTTATGAGAGAAATTACTAAATTTCAACACAACAATGACCCTATTATATGTTATTACTGAAGAAATCGATAATAAAATCATCGTTGTGTTTTAAATTCAGTAACCTATAACCAGTTGTTTATTTTGTTCGTGTGTGCTTTATTGTTCATTGATTATTATTATGTACTCTCTTCAGATGAGGTACCTTGAAGTTGAATGCCAAATAAATATATCCATGGAGAATGGCTCTCTAGCGATTCTTGCATTCTAACAAATCTCTGATCTTGACCTTTCTCACTTCAGATTTGTGTTTCTTATCCAGTTTCCTGTCTTATTTAGGACTACAAACATTTACTTCTCAACTGCTCTGACAGAGCATCATTCCCTACGCTAATTTAAGAAAATCGCCTAATGCCGAGAGGGGGGGGGGGGTCCCCGCTCTCTCGGACTCTCCCCCCAACACTTCGTGCTGTACTGCTGGGCTGATCAGTCTCCAGGGTAATAGAAACTGAGGGCGATAATAGTTGCTACGCTAATGACTCACCAGCGGTGACATCTGGAAAAGTTAATAGTTCCCACTGTCAATTAGAGACGCTATATAAATTCCCTCATGGTAGCACACAGGGCCCCCAAGTCATCTCTCGAGTACACACTTAAATTATCTCAAACCCTATTTCGTAGGTCCAGTGACGTTAGTCACACTGCCATGTATCATATCTATTTTGCCATATAATTCCTATTTATATTCATTTCCATTCTGACACGTAGGCCCAGATAAGGCCATACCTAATTTATTTTCAAGCTGAATGGAAATACATAAATATTTTCGTTGACCAGAAGCGCTATGCCGTCTTCCCACGTAACATATTTGCAATGTGTTGGGTTTGGTAACATTTGTTTTCTTTCACAAGGCCCCATCTTCACGGATGAAAACGGAATGGGAATTATAATGTGCTACTTTCAAGGTTAAAAAATGAAAAATCAAAGCAAATTAGCGCACTGCACCGCCAGCGTCGAGATTTCCACTGTTCAGGACGATTAGGCTCCATGGACACTCTCGTATTAGGTTAACCATATAGGTTTCAGAATTGAAAGAGAAGCTGCGCAATGGATTATATCAACATATCGACCCTCGAACGCATTGCATATAAAAGCACATACGCAATGTACCGATTTTCTAAATCCTAGCGTACCGTCGTCTTGTGAATACACTTGATTAGTTTTTCCATCTCTGTTACAACATACTATATAACATAGTATTTTGAGATAACTGACTTCGCAGGGTGACGATCCGCGGGTCTCATCAACATACCTGAGCAATACACCCATGATCATGAATGAATCAGTCACTGACTCCGTTAACCGCCTGACTATTCATAACGACCTTGACACGCGTTTGTATGAATGTCCGCGTGACCACTGGCCCAGAAAGGTGGGAGAAAAGGCGCTTTCGCGTTTGGACAGGTAAATTTGTATTCTCACTGGAATAGATAAATAGCGGATGGCACAGATTCAGCCATTAATAGCCGAGTTAGTGGTGTGCGGGTGGATGTCGGTTGCTATGGGTGTATGACAGTATACAATATTATTCGACATATTGTATTTGAATAAACAGAAGCGTTTATTGATCACATACGGTGCTGAAGCAAATATATTAAAAGGCAAAGGCTGTGCGCGGACAGAAGCTGAACCGTACCTTCAGCGGCGGGATACACGTACACCGAGGTAAGCTATTGCTTTATTAGCTGTCCCACATTTTCACTCCCTTAACGGCCCCGGGGCCGTGGTTCGCGGTATGCGACATGTTAACCTCAACATCTGTAGTTCTTGTCCTAGCGGTTTTAACATCGAAGGATACGTATGAAGTTATAATAATATAAATTTCTTATATATATTGTCAACATTTATATAGTTTCTACGCCTAAATAACTCCTGTTTATGACCGTATCTGGATGACCTAGTCTTCGTCTTTATTTCTGCATCGATTTATCCCAAGAGTTTTTCACGGCTTTCGACGGAACACAAAACGTTTATTCCCTGGCAACCTTCGTATGCATTGATTTCGGATATTGCTAGCAGGTATAACACTGGTGGACATACATTACAATATAGGGAGAGTAAGGAATAGCATCAGTGCATGGGCAGCTAAAATTCCAGGCACGTCTCTGGACCACATGTACACATATGTCCATACAGGTCCAAAATGGGAGAGAGAATCTACTAAACACTGTGACCAGTAAATGAGGCCGTGTGGCTATTTAACAAGTTGTACCGAAATGATTAGAATTCTTTATAGGAATGTGCAGATTGACATATCTCGGTTGACGGTTCCATGGAGGTCTTTCGGGTCGCTGACGTCGCCTATAGGCGTGGTTATATAGGAAAGCTAATGAAATCGTTAAGGTATTGTACATATAGATTATACCCGTCATCTCTACCACAGAGCCCAGGACCACGGGCCCTGGGGGCGGAGGGATGGGAATGGAGTAGATATATATTACATCTAATTAAATGGCGTCTCTTGTACCCCCCATCATTTAGTATATGCGTACGGGTACCGGTTCGGTAAAGACAATACACCAGATTGGGAAAGGTTGGATGATAATCAGACTTTTGAAATATTGTTATATACTAACATAAATGAACTCCAGTCGACTATGAAATTCTCTTCTGTATAACTAATCCGCCCCTTCTCCAAAACAATCGTGCACATGGGAATTATCTGATAAAGCGAGCAACAACTGCAGGGAAACAGTGTATGAAGGTTACCCCAGAATGATCTTTGTGAGGTCCTTGTAAATTTCGGTGAGAAAATGTACGAGAGTCCACCAGATGATAAAGCGAAAATTTCGACTGTTATCAACTTAGTATACGTGGAACTTCATCCAAATTACTGTAGGACTAGTCCGAACTTTCTTTACCCCTTCAGCCACACGACCGATAATTTCTGACGGATTTTCTGTGTTCAGAGAGTTTCTCTCGCAATCTAATTAAAATTAAATCCTAACTGCTTCCCCATTTGGATATGTCGCTACATAGCGACATATACGATTGGGGAGCGTTGATAGGATATTAATTTATTAAGATTGGTTTCTCTCGATAACTCTCTTCTAAAAGTGGCTCTGGACTACTGCAAGAATAATCCATCATCCTGGTACTCAAATGTATTAAATAGTATCCCCAAAATTCTCGGTCCCTGAACAGTATCGGTGGTGGCAAAACAATCAGCTTCCTCAGGCAAAGTACAAAAGATGTATATGTCCGCTTTTGAACAGAACTGGAAAAAAAGAATTGTTAATGGACCATCGTGTAATCGGTTGCCTGGCAGTCATAAACTTAGAACATATATGGAATTCAAATCTCGTTTTAGTCGGGAGATTTATGTTATCAAAGATAGAGACCGTCGTAGGTCATTTGCAAGGTTTCGAACTAGCTCTCATGATCTTAATATTGAAAGGGGCATATGGTTGGCCATCCCTGCCAGAATTCGTCGCCCCGTTCACATGCACACTTTTACTCGCGTATGCAAATTTGTATGGAAAGCCATCAGTGTCTTAACCTCTGGTTTTCCACACGTGGTAATTCGATTTTCCACGCGTGGAATATCCAGCCAATGGTTTGACTTGTAATTACCACGTGTGGATATTTCGACCAATTACTTAACTTGGAAATACCACACGTGGAAATCATTTACCACGTGTGGAAAATATCCACCAATGATAGATCTGGGAATACCACGTGTGGAAATTATTTTCCACACGTCGTATTTATCACCCAATCATTGAATTCGGAAATACGACGCGTGGTAAATAATTTCCACGCGTGGTATTTCACTGGGTTTTTCACACGTGGTAATTCTCTTTTCCACACGTGGTAATTCTATTTTCGAATTTACCAATCAAAACAATCGTTACAGAAAGCAGATACACGCACTTTTGACCCTGTCTTATCTGTCGTATGGTCGTCGACCTATACGGCTCAGCCTCAGGTGGAACTCCTGCACTGCTCAACAAAAAACTTATTAAAGTTTGCTACACGTACCTGTATTTTATGAAATTGACAGTGTCCTGTTGCAGATTGTCTGTTCCAGCTATATGAACACATTCGGAGGACTGATACTTGTACCGCCGCAAACTGTGAAGGGACCAGCTTTCTTTGTTAAGCTCTCATTTACTGGCTGGATAAAATAAAATTTCGACGCGTGGATAAATGGGAATACCACGTGTGGAAATTATTTACCACGCGTCGTATTCCCGAATTCAATGATTGGGTGATAAATACGACGTGTGGTAAATAATTTCCACACGTGGTATTCCCAGTTCTATCATTGGTGGATATTTTCCACACGTGGTAAATGATTTCCACGTGTGGTATTTCCAAGTTGAGTAATTGGTCGAAATATTCACACGTGGTAATTACAAGTCAAACCATTTGCTGGATTTTCCACGCGTGGATAATAGAATTTCCACGCGTGGAAAATCGAATTACCACGTGTGGAAAACCAGAGGTTATGAATGACACTGATGGCTTTCCATAAATTTGCACCCTATGTAAAAAAATACACGTGTATTTCTTGTCATGTGAACGGAAATACACATGTATGTATATTTGCACTTTGAGTTTATTTGCATCTGGTCAATAGCAGGTGCAAAAGTATATTTGCACATGTGTAAATATACACATGTGTATTTTTACACAGGTGAGTAAATTGTGTGCATGTGAACGGGGCTTTAGAGGCTGCCTCTAAATAATATATACCATGGTATAAAATGCCAAGCCTGCCATAATTCGTATTTAGAGGCTGCCTCTAATTATTTTGTACCATGGTATAAAATGCCGAGCCTGCCATAATCCCTATTTAGAGGATGCCTGTAAATCGCCAAGCCTGCCACAATTCGTATTTAGAGGCTGCCTCTAATTATTTTGTACCATGGTATAAAATCGCCAAGCCTGCCATAATTCCTATTTAGAGGATGCCTCTAATTCATTTTAGCCGTAAGTCGTAAATTTTCGCCTTCTTATTACTTCCACCAATGATATGCGCTTTCACAAATTTGGTGCCATATCTCTACGCTTGTTACAAGTTTACTCATTGGTCAAATTTAATATTCTTGATATGACATCGAGTTGTTTATGACTTACGGCTAAAATGAATTAGAGGCATCCTCTAAATAGGAATTATGGCAGGCTTGGCGATTTTATACCATGGTACAAAATAATTAGAGGCAGCCTCTAAATACGAATTATGGCAGGCTCGGCATTTTATACCATGGTATATATTATTTACAGGCAGCCTCTAAATACGAATTGTGGCAGGCTTGGCGATTTAGAGGCATCCTCTAAATAGGAATTGTGACAGGCTCGGCATTTTATACCATGGTACAAAATAATTAGAGGCAGCCTCTAAATACGAATTATGGCAGGCTTGGCATTTTATACCATGGTATATATTATTTAGAGGCAGCCTCTAAATGACGAATTCTGGCAGGGATGGCCAACCATAGGGGCAGGTATACCGGAGTTCCCATTGAATGCCGTCTTTGTCCATTGTGCAAATCTGATACGGAGGATCGGAATTCCACTTTTTGATTAAATGCCCTGGTTATAGCATATCTAGATGTCTATTATTTACAAATATATATCACAGACATGTGCCAACTTTATCAGTATGCCAGATAGGGCAAAATTTGTATGGCTTCTCTCTGCCGAGGACATGGTGGTCATCTCTCTGGTAGTTAACTTTATTCATCGCAATCTAATTAAGAGAAAGTGCTTGATGAACAATGTATCTTATTGAATCCGGTGAACATGTTGTGATTTATTCTGTTTTGTTTTCTCCTGTACACATTAACCCATCAACGGGTAAAAAAGTACAATTAAAGGTTCTATTCTAAAAAAAATTCTCTCCCCAAAAAGAGCCAATTTGCCCCTTTTGCAGATATATGCATGGCTTGCCAGAGATATACATTATATAGGAGCACACATATAAGTGAAAATTAATGAATTGTGAAAAGTGAGATTTTATTAAATGCAAAAGGAAAAACTTCAGACCACCCGATATGTTTGGTGGGCTCGAAACACACTGACAGGAGCTGGATTTCGAATGTTTGCATTTATGGCTGCAGATAATTTATGATCATGGATTAATATGAGAGTAAAAGAATTAAAGACGAAGAGTTATTTTCCTTTATACTTTGCCGAAAGAGCTCTAAATATCTTCTGGAAGAACAAACATTTAGTTAAAATCACGCAAAAATTAAAGTACAATGATTGCTGTCGCAGCGTCAGTTTCTATACCACTGCTGTCTGAGATAAACGAACGTTCTTCTGTTCCACTTCCACGCTAGACACGGTGACACAGGTGCTTGTTGTTGGTCAGTTATTAATTATGATATTAATATTTATATATACTCTCCTATTCCTAACTGACCAACAAGCGCCTGTGCATGTTGACTCGTCAACTTCTGTAAAGTGCTATGAAATTAGCGAGGATCTGCGCTGAAAAATAACTATAGGCCTACAGAAAGACGGATAAACAACTCTCGTGTTTTTGTTTTGTTCTGCTCCGTCACAGACTGTTCGTCAATAAATTTGTGAAGAAATGAAGTTGACTGTCTAATACATACTGCTCAGCCTGACCTAAACCTGCATGAGAAATCTTCCGATATATGTCTTCTTCAC
>JAVTVY010034015.1:0-14183 GCA_036873755.1 Hanleya hanleyi
CTCCCCCTCCCCACCCAGGTCAGCCAATATATCTCTGAGTTTTCAGCTCATATATGCTTTTCTACATCAACGACCACCCACCGCACACCAGACCCGAGACCCCACTCCTGCCCACCCACCGTCCCCACAACGTCCATATTGTATACATGTAGTCATGTGTCATGTTACATTATTCGGGGACGAGTGAAGTTTAGAAGACAAAGACGCCATAGGGGAGACCAGGGCACAGTGGATCACGGGGCACAGTGAATAATTGTCTATAATTAGACACTGCCAGGGCAAATCCCTCAGATGATGTCATCACCTTGTGTGCAGATGTATAGCCATTATGAATTACAGACAACATTGAGAGAGAGTTGCTCCAGGAACTTTAGTGGGTTAAAGTATGTTTTTCATGGTCAAAACTAAATTTTCATGGTATTACTTGATGTGGTATATGGTGCACACTATAATGCAACAAGGCTACTGTCATGTTTTAATAGCAAGTGTGATATTTAATGAATGTGACAAACATGTGTTCTTCCTCTAGCAGACGGCCTTATCTAGTAAAAAATCCCTCAAGAGTTCATTAGGTACACCCGGGGTACAGTGAATCGGGGCACAGTGGATCGTTATGGCAGCCGACTCACTACTGCATGAAATTTGAAAATTTCCATTTTTCATTTTTTGGTATACCAAAGCTGTCTTAAGAACAATTCAGCACAACTTCTTAATAAATTTATGTATTATTGTTTATTTGGAGTTATTTAGAGGCGATGGTTGAGATGATGCGAGTCAGGGCGAATTGTAGTGAGAATATATGGCTGTAATACCATGTTTTCTCTTTACAGTCATATAAATGATGTCTGTAATTAAGACTTTCTTTTCAATTTGGAATAAAAGCATATGATTGTGTTATTTACAGCGTATCATGATGCGATTCACTGTGCCCCAGGCAGTGAGCCACTCTGCCCCGGTATAGGGGCACAGTGAGTCAATATTTTTGGCATCTTTAGCGGTCATTTCAGAGAAAATGACATGAGTTAACTCCACAAATGTAAGGCAGTTGTACAGCCCAACAGCATATGTATCATCACCCAAAAATAAGCTAAGATATTGCCAAGACATTAATGTGTAAATTGAGAAAAAAAGATTTCTGATTCACTGTGCCCCGGTCTCCCCTACTTAGTGCCGCATGCAATCAAGCTCGGTCAAAACACCAGAGCTAGATACATGAATAGTTTATCTCCACTGCTCTGGGCCCCTGAACTATACAACCTCCCATTCTTCGAAAAGATTCCATCACTCTGGATTCACATTTTCGAAAATGAAAGTGACGGAAATAAAGACCATTGTCGTCTTTTTGTTTTTGAATGCCCAATAGTCTTTCGAGAACCATCTCTGGATACAGTCAGACCCTATTCGCCTGATAAAGTCTGCAAAGTATGGATTGTAAACTGATGACATACTATAATCATTGTGATGATGAAGCTTCCGCATCTGCGCAAAAGACGAACCGGAAGACGACAATGCGCCAACTGTTGTCGTGTTGTCGTTATGTCGCCCCCGCCAATGCGACATTGCGCCAATACGACAACAGGCATTGTCGTGATGTCGCCTTTCAAAAATGCGCCATTGCGACCACACGACAACTGTTATCGTAATGGCGCCCCGCCAATGCAACAATGCGACAATACGACAACTAGGGCGCCATTGCGTCAACTGTACCGTTGTCGTGTTGTCGTGATGTCGTGTTGTCGCCTTTTAAAAATGCGCCAACACGACAACACGATAACGGTAGCTTTGGCGTATTGTCGCAATGGCGCATTTTGGTTTCCTCTGTCGGCCATTGGCGCCCTGTATAGTAAGCTTAAGTTTTCTCCGATTCAGAGGGCGACAATACGCCATTACGATGGCCGCATCCGTCTTCCATAGATAGCAGCATGAATGTATTTTTTTGTGGCATGATGCAGTTTTCAACAGCCCATTCTTCTGTTTGGGTTGTATATGCCTATAATTCTGCTTGACCGGTAGCTGCATGCCAATTTTTAGCCCTTCTCTTTCTCCTCCTTTCGTTATTGAGTTCACTGCGAAACAGCGTCACGGTAGGCGAGGCAGGGACGGCGGAAGAGGGGGGAGCGGAGGGCAATGCGCCCCCCCCTCCCCAATATTTCAGCGAAAAAAAAACAGAAAAAAACGAACAAACACGACACAAAAAAAACAAGGCAGCGGAAAAACCGCTAGAGTAAAGCAAAAGCAAAAATAAACCTATACGGTATTATATCTATATATTGAATGCAGATTTTACTTTCCAATAAGCATCATCCTTGCTCATTCACATTCAAAATCTGGCTCTGTGTTCGGCTTCCCAACAAATATAAAATATCTGTGTTCTTGACATGGTCAAAGCTTAATATACCTTTCGATTGAAATTATTCCTACGAAGTAGGCTACAGATTGCAAATTGTCCGGTAATGAGTCAGTCAGTCAGTCAGTCAGTCCATCCGAATACTTTCGTCGGCAAAATAAGGAGAACCGTTGACATTAGAACCTTGATTTTCGGCATGAATGTGCATTAGGGGACTGTTACCAACACGTTCTGAGCTGACCTACTTTTGATGAAAATTTCTGGTGATTTTTGATGAAAATCACTGCTGATTCTGACTTGGGCAGTGCCCATCTTAATATAGGCAGGATTTCAACTGGGGATGGAGATTTCCAAGAACTCAGTTCGCGTCGGAGTCCTAATGCCTACCCTACTTCGCAGGTCCTGTGACGTTCATGTATATAGTTAATATTTAAATTATATATACCGGTACTTCCGAAAATCCTCATTTGTTTGACGGCGAATATTTAAAATAAAACTTGTGAGAAACACCAAAACAGGCACAACAAATAGAACTTTACTTCCTCGTTGAATGTTGAATAATGGCGTCCAACTCAGTCTCGTTTTTTAACGAACATGCGCAATGACTTTTCATCGCATAGCTCCATCGCATAGCTCCATCGCATAGCCCCATCGCATAGCTCCATCGCTCCATCGCATAGCTCCATCGCATAGCTCCATCGCTCCATCGCTCCATCGCATAGCTCCTCACGCAGCCCCATCATAGCTCCATCCTTCATCAACACCATCAGCAAGCTCCATCGCATAGCTCCATCGCATAGCCCCATCGCATAGCTCCATCGCTCCATCGCTCCATCGCATAGCTCCATCGCTTCATCGCTCCATCGCATAGCTCCATCGCATAGCTCCATCGCATAGCCCCATCGCATAGCTCCATCGCATAGCTCCATCGCTCCATCGCATAGCTCCATCGCGCATCGCATAGCTCCATCGCATAGCCTCATCGCGCATCGCATAGCGCGACTTTTTATCGCATAGCTCCATCGCTTCATCGCATAGCTCCATCGCGCATCGCATAGCTCCATCGCATAGCCTCATCGCGAATCGCATAGCGCGACTTTTCATCGCATAGCTCCATCGCTCCACCGCATAGCTCCATCGCGCATCGCATAGCTCCATCGTTCCATCGCATAGCTCCATCGCTCCATCGCGTTAAATTAGAAATGAAAGACGCGATGGCCCCTCTCGGCCATCATACTTTCCAGCTATAAAAACGGCAAACCGCTATCAAGCTATCGGACATATAAAATCTTGTCCCGAATGTCAACAAAGAAAGGTCACACAAGTTAGGTCAAAAGTCGGATGCAACTTGTGGGAAGGGAAGCTATTTAATATATAGCATATAATTGCTGTGATTCTATTGGTTGATTTATGTACGACATAAATGATTATTGTCCGACATAAATGTGAATTGGTATGGAGATTAAATCGAATTAGTATGTAGAAAACTTCTTTATATATAGGGATGAAATCTGAATTAATATGTATATAAAATGATTTGATCTGCATACAAAAACATTTAATACGCATATATAAAACTGCTCTGTGATTGGCTGTGAATATATATGGACATATATTGGATTTAATATGCATATATATTCGAATATATACGCATACATAATAGAGATATTTGTCCACCACGGCCAACCATAGGCGTCAGGCTTACAAATGTAACGTGTACGAGCAGGACCAGTCGTGGTGTTTACGAGAAAACGAATCAATAACCGGGATTGCCCACTGGCATTCTGGCCGTCACCGTAGTTAGCCCCTTCACTAGTACAGATCCGGGGATCGAAGAGATGATCACAACCCTACAAGGATGACTGACGCTGATGTAAAGGTCTATTATGGTATATTCTGTACAAATAGTATACGCGATTACAGATAATAGCGTAGAACCGTGTGAGTAGTATATAAAATACCGATTCCTTATCATTGACCTACATATTTGTTCCCCCGGGTAAAATTTAAGGGGTCTCAAGGTCATCTGGCGATCACGTGATCAAAGCATGTACTGACCTGTCTAGGCTATAGTTCCGGGACAATAGATAGCCTTTGCAGGTCAAAAATAGTTCCATGTATTCCTCCGCGGTGATGCGGTCTGGTGATGATGTGGTCTGCCTCCGCGGGCAGAAAGTAGTCCCACGGAATGTACACCCTGACTGGGGGGTTTCCCCCGCTCGCAGCGCGCTACATAGAACTTATAGTCATAATCTATACGTGTTGGCCGGTTCTTCACTCGCCGTATACACGCAGCTCAATGAAATGCCCGCTCCAAACCTAGACCAAATACACGTACTTGGTCAGACTGTGGGCTGATTTCATTGGCTCTCTCTATTTTACTATAGTGCGCTTGCATTCTAACATTGATGGGTTACATTTTGGCCCCATCCTACACCACTGATTTCAGTTTGACTGAATCTCCACATTGGGCATTTATTCATTATGAATAAAACACACAAGACAGCGTTTTTTGGTGACATCTTTTTTTTTATTCAGTAACAACAACAACGTGAGAACAACCATGTGAAAATTGAAGCCCAGAACAGGGGGTGCCTTATCAAAGGCGGTTGGTACCCATAAAATTATTGAACCTATATGCAACAGTTAATTCGGTGCAATATCATCAGTACTCGTAGAACATATATATCAAAGGCGTTTGGTAGCCATACAAATTGAATTATAGAACAGTTCCTTAGTCCAGTGGAATATTCGCAGTGTTCGTATTTATCACTCTAAATGTCAAGATAGGTTGTAGTCACACCATCGGGCAGCACTTTGCGCTTGGGGTAAAAGTATGTGAAGGCGTCCCGTTCCTGGGTATACGAGCGCATCTGGTGGTCGATGATACGGAAACCTCGGTTAGTGCCACTCGCACTGGCCTGGCTCTGGAGGACATTCAGGTACAGAGCCTTGCTGATGTTAGAGTCACGTCGACTCACCCCCTTACAACTGAATTTGTTGTCATCACCGTCACAAAAGTAAGTTTTCGAACACAGGGCGATCATGGCATCACCGCTCCACTCTAGTTTAAACAGGCCGGGCGTCCGCTTGTCGTAGGTGTAGTGGTCGCGTCGGGGTAGCCACTGGTCCCGTTCCGTCTCATATTGTGCACGTAATTCTGGTTTGACGAGTGACTCCCAGTCCGGGTTGGAAACGGCCATGTATGCTGAGTCGGTATCCATTTCTATCAATTGCCAGTCTGATTGGTGGAAATACACGCTCATGAAATCGTATATGAATTCCAGCATTCGCAGTTTGGCCAGCTGGTACACCATACATCCTATTTGGAGCGGCAGGTTATAGGTGATGGTCTTTTTGGCTGACGTCACTTCGTAGGTGGTGTCGCCAATCATCTCCATGTGTCGGTATAGCGGCGAATTCACTTTTTTGCGGGCTTGTTTCGTGGTACAAATGTTCACGGTCACGTGACGGTCCTGGTTCGTTACCGTTTTTCCATATCCGCTGTTCCCAAGTAATTTCATCGTTTCCCCGATGATGGCTTTGCTGGGGTCGGCGTCTCCTTGGCGACGGGCGGTAGTCACGTCGTTCGCGAACTTCTCAAAACAAGCCTGGGGGGTGAATTCTATGATTTGGTATATTTTCGTAATTTCCAGTCCGTGCCGCATATACCACTGAAGCAGAGGGGTACCGAGCAAGATTTTTTCGCCAAACATGCTGCCGATCAACATACGCTGTGGTCGCGTTAGGTAGTCGTGTTCTTCAGCGTATGTGCGCATATGGGCTCCGATATCATCTCGACTCCCCTCGGTGTTTTTGAAGATGGGTGGACATTCACCAAACGTGTCTTTCAAGTGGTCAGGGACGTGCAGATCACATTCCACGAATCCATAGAGGTCTCCCGTCTCAACAGTGCGTAGGATGTCGGTCATGGTGATAACAGTCCGATAATCCAGTAGTCGGTCGTGAGCGTGTAAGAACGAGTATAACTCCGGTTGACGACGTTGCATGTGGTGGAATTCACATTCCCATAGATCTTCATAGGCATAGCCCAGTCCACAAATGTAATCATGATTCTGCTGTACTTCTTCACGTAAGGCGGCCGGGGTCAGTCCACGGCGCTCTTTTTAGCGTCCTCCCGCGAACGAACACTCATGACCATGCCAATAACAGCCGTGAAATTGAAACACGGTCGGTACTGTATTGATGATAGCAAATCCGTCCACGGCAAGGCGCCGATCTCCAATTCGCTTTTCCGTGTGGTTGGCTTGGTGACGGATAGTGACGCCTCGTCGCTGACTTTCCCAATCCAGCCATTGTTCTGCTTGATGTTTCGTAGATCGTTGAGCTCTGAATGCTGCACCCTCAGGGAGCCACCGCGTATAATGACCGGCCGGCATGGGTTTACTCAAACACGATAGGTAGAGGGCATTGGCGTCGAATCCTATTATTTTCTCACACAATTTTTCTCCTCGGATATGGGTCAGCTGTTTCTCATGGTACCGATGGAATATAATACTGGGGCCGCCTACGATATTTCCCTTCAAACAGTCAAACATGTCGGCGTCTTTCTTATCGACGAGAGCGAAGAACGTGGGTAAATCCTGGAACAGATACCGCAGGGTCAGACCGGGGATGCTAACACAGTCTTTGAATACGTCGACACCCATATCTCGGTAGAAGGCGGACATTTTGTCAGTAGCTTCCAGAAAAGGGATGACATCCAAATTGTTGTAATAGATGAGAAAATCCCGGAGAGTTTGCATTCCTTCACGGACCCACACCTGTTGCAGTTCGGTATACAGGGTGGTAGATAATGCTTCTCCTTTGAGATCGTTGTAAAAGGCCTCCTGGGGTGGTAACGGGGTTTCGTCCAGACGCTCGAGACTCGTCATGTAGTTGTAGGGAAAGCAACTTTTCCTCTCCGCGCAGTCGTACGCTTTCACCTACTGTTCATAGCTGTAATTCGGCGCCAGGTAATTCCGTACATCTAAGAATCGGAGTGAAGTTGTGGATAGAGCGACGTGATTGTTGGTCTTCTTAATAATGAATTTCACATTCCCAGCTTTAGCGAGGTACGGATACAAGAATTCTTTGATTAAGTTCAAATCATATCGGCCCGAGTTAAATCCAAGGACGGGTAATTGGTTCATGTATTCCAATAAACGCAGTTTCAGTTTCTGCGCATAGGGTTTCGGTGGTTTGCGTTTCTCA
This sequence comes from Hanleya hanleyi, assembly GCA_036873755.1. NCBI lineage: Eukaryota > Metazoa > Mollusca > Polyplacophora > Lepidopleurida > Hanleyidae > Hanleya > Hanleya hanleyi. Next base: position 7,562 of record JAVTVY010034015.1, read on the forward strand.
CTTTCGTCTTCGTCATCGGTATCGTCCTCCTCCTCCCAATCCAATGTTGGAATACGCGCATCAAGTGCCGCTAATACATCACGGTAGATAGTCGACGCGAGATGTGCCGCACTGACTTGACTGAGAGTTTCAAGGTACGTTGGTGTGAATACTCACACTCAAAGGAATGTGATGCTGGGTCCATTGAGTTTTAGCCGATACCTTTTCTATGGGTTCTAATAGGGCTTCAAAATCATAGCACGCTCTGTATGGGAAATAACGCTGGTCCATGGGGACGTCAATACCCTCATCTGCCATGTCTTCAAAGATGGTGGGCTTGTTGTGGAATACGCCGCCGGGAAATTTCCGTTTGGTGGTCTGGTCACAAATTTTCTCGTGTCGATGTAAAAGCCCAGATTGGTCAAACACGCGTTGGCATTTACTACAGATGTAGGACTGGGCATACCTGTTGATGTTCGTGATGTACGAGAAATGTCCGCCAATGTCCGTTTCGTACAAATTCAATGTCATGGTTGTGTCGTATTTTCCCGGGGAACGCTGTACGAGTCGGGCGGTGAGTTGTGGGTCATCGGTGTTGTCATCATCCACGTGTTGCTCTAATTTGTATACGACAATGTTGACGTGGAATAAATTTTCCACCACATCTAGCTGCGATAACGGAACCCCGCGGAAGTGCTGTTTTTTCATGTTCTTTTCACGTAAGTAGTCTTCCCAATATTTGCTGGCAATTCGATTGCAATTTATGGGTGGCAGTTTGTTGAGATGGATAGCCAGGCAGCGAAATAAACATTTCCGATCGGTGTAGGGGCCCATGGCTTCCGCCTACTAAAGCGTACATGCCTTCTCTGTGTTTCAACCAGTCCGGGAGATGAATGGGAGCGCCGATAGGGTGATCGATCATTTTAGTGACGTAAAACGTAACATTGGTTGTCATCTCCACTTGCCATTTTGTGTTGGGGCGTTGTTGTCGTATCCACTCCAAAGTATCCAAGTTTTCTAATTTTTCCAGTACCGTGTCCAGAGAGGGTTGATGGATAATGGTGAAAGGCTGGTCAAACATCCGGGTATTATTGCTGGGATAATAATAACGGAGCTGGCCTGTCTCTTTATGGCGAAGAATGTATCCAAAAGTGAGATTTAACTTGAAGGCTGTATCTTGGTCGTTGAAGATAGCTTCCACGTAGCTACGTAGACGGATGTTTTCTTCCAACCGGAAATTATATAAGTCCAATAGACGACGGTCACGGTGAAAACAATGGCGTATGGTAGCCCAGTGACGTCGATAAATGTCCCTGACACGCTCGTCTTCAGGCAAGACTTCAACCGGAGGTGCTGCTGGATCCCAGGGAAAATCTTCTCCACGGCTCATGCTTTCGTCTCATACAAGCGGATAGGCAAGCAGACAGGCAGGCAGACAGGCTGGTCAGGTCAATCAGGCAGGTAGGCTGGTGAGGTCAATCAGGCAGGTAGTGCAATGAATACACCCCACCCCTAAAAATCGCCTGCTTTTATACGTTTTTCTACAATCCGCCATCTTAAACCCACCACCACCTCCATCCCACCACCACCAACCACAGCCGCCATCCCACCACCACCAACCACAGCCGCCATCTTAAACCCACCACCACCTCCATCCCACCACCACCAACCACAGCCGCCATCTTAAACCCACCACCACCTTCATCCCACCACCAACCACAGCCGCCATCTTAAACCCACCACCACCTCCATCCCACCACCAACCACAGCCGCCATCTTAAACCCACCACCACCTCCATCCCACCACCACCAACCACAGCCGCCATCTTAAACCCACCACCACCTCCATCCCACCAACCACAGCCGCCATCTTAAACCCACCACCACCTCCATCCCACCACCCATCCCACAGCCGCCATCTTAAACCCACCACCACCTCCATCCCACCAACCACAGCCGCCATATAGTCCCACGCGGAGCGAATTGGTGAAATTTTTGAAAAAGTACTGTGACAGAAATTGATGTGACGGAAATAATACTTCTATGAATAGGGCGAAAATTTATCTGAGATAATTTTTCTGTCATAATTAATTCTTGGTCGAGTATCAACTATTCAGATATTACGGAAAGTACTGTTGTTATAAGGTATTGTTTGTTATATATCAGACACGATCAGCTGATATATGTAAACAAACGGATCTATATTTAGACCCTCGCGTGCTCTGCTACGTTGCAGCACGCGCTCTTTGATCTTGGCGTTCCGCCGACGTACAAGCTCAAATTGAGACGGAGAATTTCGTTACCATTGCCAGTAAATTGTAAGTTTATTGCGGAAAGAATTTATATTGCATAAATTCCTGCGGGAAATAGGAAGTACACATATAAGAGAATATTGTCTTGACGTAAAAAGTTTGGACATTCCATATTTACGGAGATATGGATTTTTATACCTGAGCCGGGTTTTCGTGTAAACCATCGCAGCGTATAGGGAAACGGCTGTCATCTTCGTTTTGCTATGTCACAAAAAGTGCTCGAATTACTTATTTCTAAATGATTTCATGACGAATCCAACTAAGGTTAGGAAGTATATACACTGAAACACAGTCACATGGCTGGTTATATGGTTATTTGGCACAACAGGACAAAAATACAACTGTCAGCGTGAAACACTGTGTTCAATGGAACGGGGCGGGGAAAATTTTATTTTTCTAGTTTGGCAGATCGTATTTTACAAAACACGGGGAACCCGCTCCACAGACATTTTACACCAAATAGCTCAACCCATGGACACCAATATACATATATTGCGGCCAGTCTATGATACAGTGCCACCCCAGTGTCGAGCATTTATTGTCCAGTTTGCACCAGCAAAGAAAAATCACGAACGTTCATCGAACGTCATCGGTGGGACCTTCATGTGGTCTTCCGCGGTATATGAATCACTTACATTTGAATGGATAAATTAGTTTGATATAATTTTGTTGGGTATGAATGATTTGAAAGAGTGGAAATATTCCGTACAGGTCTGTTTTATGTAACAAACGCTAAGAAAAATGGCTGCCCAAGGTCAATTTCCCCGGTTTCCCGGATAATAAACCACAGCCCCATCTATACGCTTTGATGCAAGGGAGACAACTCGGACTAGACCAATTCCCAGGCGAAGATGATGTCCCGCTATATTTGGCCTGTATGGGGTATAGGGGTGGTCGTTTTTTTTATGGCTTTTACTATGAGCTATGAGGTTGAATCATGTAGAATACGATGGAAAAAACTATGAAAGTACCGGGTAGGCTTGTATATAGATCCATATAGACCCATATACACTCATATACTGGGATATTAGCCCAATGTATGTATAAATCCATACGGGGTAGACATGCACCTCTAGTGGCCCGATTGGGTAGAGTGAGGTCTTATTTTGAAGCTCTCGTGAAGGACTGGACTAGTGTATTGTTTGTTTTCAATAGTCTGCGCATGCGCAGACAGGCCATATTATCGAAATAGCCGTTTTGAGATCCAGGCGAGCCTCTAATGGGCCGATTGTATCGAGTGAGGTATCCATGTGAAGCCTATGTGAGGGAGTGTCTGATGGCGTGGATGTGGGATTGACATAGGGTCATTCTGCGCATGCGCGGTAGCCCAAGGGTATGGACATAGACGTTTTTGGGGTCTAGGCCAGCCCCTCATGGGCCTATGGGGTCGAGTGAGGTATCAATGTGAAGCCCAGGTTGGGGAGCATCCAGCTGGACTAACATTCACGTGGTGGGGTGGGTCTGCGCAAGTGCGTGTGACGTCACTTCCGGTTGGGGTGAATTCACCCGGGTGTAAAAATGACGTCACTTCCGGTTTTTCAGAATGCTCAAACACGACCTCCAACTTTTCCGGCCCGCACCCTGGCCCGGCCCGGCGCGGCCGCAGCGCGCGTGCGCGCGTTCTCCGGAAGTGCGCGTCATCACCGGCAGTGTGCGCGCGGATGCATGTCGGATCAGAAGGTCAAAGAAAAGGGGATTGTAAATGAACCTGGGAAGGATAGGCAGTTCCATCTGGACCAATCAGCGGTCGAGAAAAAAAAAAAAAAGGAGCCAATTTTTCCATATTTAAAAATACATAGAACTTATAGTCATAATCTATACGTGTTGGACGAGTCTTCACTCACCGTATACACGCATCTCAATGAAATGCCCGCTCCAAACCTAGACCAAAAACACGTACTTGGTCTGTGGGCTGATTTCATTGGCTCTCTATTTTACTATAGTGCGCTTGCATTCTAAAATTGATGGGTTAAATTTTGGCCCCATCCTACACCACTGATTTCAGTTTGACTGAATCTCCACATTGGGCATTGATGCATTATGAATAAAACACACAAGACAGGGGTTTTTGGTGAGATCTCATTTTTTTTTTTTATTCAGTAACAACAACAACGTGAGAACAACCACGTGAAAACTCAAGCCCAGAACAAGGGGCTTGTACATTGAAAGAATTCAAGCCCAGAACGGGACTTGTACATTGAAAGAACTTAAGCCCAGAATGGAGCTTGTACATTGAAATGATGAGCGGCCCAGTCATAGACGAGTACATCGCGGTCCTCAGCTTTGGGGTACTCGTCAAACATCTGTACGATGGTAGATAAGGGTCTTCCCCGGCATCGATGGTACAGGTAAAACAAGCAATATTGTCCGCACACCATACTGTCCAGGCTTTGCAACGTTTGGCTGTTCCAACACCACGTCTCTGTGCCTTGATCCATGAAGTCTGTTAAATCGGGATGGAGGGGTGGTAGGCCGTACGGGTCAAAGTATTCGCCCTGCTGTTCTGTCAAGTACACGGCCACCCAGTGTTCACCGGGCCGATCCATCGGGTCTGTATTCAGGACATAAGCAGCCGGATACACACGGTCTAATGGGAACACGTCTCGGGCGAACACTCCTTGAAAGACCATACGTGTTCCTGGGTCAGTCTCCAGCACGGTGGTTATCTGGTCTGTATCCATGTTAGGTGGCGAAGTCACACAGCATGTTACGGCTTTTATCGATTTGAATGATGTTGTCAAACTCGGCGTAGCAGATCACATTGATGGTTTTCGGTAAAGGTGTCCCGAAATGCAGTTCCAAGCGTAAGTTGCCTTTCTTGACGAGACTCAGTTGATGATCGTTGTCTAAGGTGGGAGTCAGATCGAAACAGAACAATGTGTATCCTTTGCCGAAATCGTCTCGACTGATCATATTTCCCTCGTCTTGGTTGATTTGGCCGGTTGCTGTGAAGAGGTTCAGATAGCTCCGGATGTAATTGTCCGTTCCGAAATTAGGTTGTAAAGGCCGTGCCGGTACCTGTTGGCCATCCACATGCAGGGCCACGAAATTGATGTTGAACGCTTTTAGGTTGAACCGATTCCTCGAGAGTGTCCCATTATAACTGACGTTCTCCACACAAGCTAGGGTTAAACGCTTGGGCAAATCCCCCAGGAACAGGTTTTCTTGATTGACAATCATATTGCCTTTAGGAACGGAAAAGACCTTGGTCTGTACTCGTCGAATCGGGTACTGGGCTGGGTTTTTCTCCAAGGCTCTGATGTGCCCCAACTGTACACCTGGGCTCGGTTTCACTTTGCGTACAAACAGACTTGCCTCTTGGATGACAATGTTATACTCGAGGTCCTCATTCGGGGCCATCAAGGCAAACGCAGGCGTTGCGCGCACTAGTCGTATTTTGACAGGTACTCCATTCAAGAGGTATCGGTCCTGAACTATTTTTGACCTACAAAGGCTATCTATTGTCCCGGAACTATAGCCTAGACAGGTCAGTACATGCTTTGATCACGTGATCGCCAGATGACCTTGAGACCCCTTAAATTTTACCCGGGGGAACAAATAAGTAGGTCAATGATAAGGAATCGGTGTTTTATATACTACTCGTGTGGCTTAGACAGAATGTCTAAGGAGATGTAACGTTATATCGCGTGGCTTAGCCAGAATGTCTAAGGAGATGTAACGTTATTCAGTGGAATGATATTTACATATATGTACAGACTCTAGGAGAGTGTATGCAAATAAACTTGATGTTATATGCACGTAATTTTAGGAAGCGTGTGCATATAGGCTTGATGTTATATACCAATAATATAAGAGTGTGTGCATATAAGTTTAATATTATATACAAATAATATCAGAGTGTGTGCATATAATTTTAATATTATATACAAATAATATCAGAGTGTGTGCATATAATTTTACAGTTATATGTAGTGCTTTAAATTGGCATGGGGGCGCGATAAGGGCGGCCTGGTTGCTGGCCCTTCTCTTCTGGGTATAAGGGCGGCCTGGCTGCTGGCCCTTCTCTTCCGTCGTTGGAACGTTACGGATGTAACGCTCTCTCAATATATGGCACCCAGTCGTTGGAGCCTCCCCACGGATGTGGCAGCCCGTCGTCTTCTTCACTCCAAGTCGTAGGAACGTTACGGCTGTAACGCTCTCTCAATATATACCCCCAGTCGTTGGAGCCTCTCCACGGATGTGGCAGCTCGTCGTCTTCTTCACCCCCAAGTCGTCGGAGCCTGACCCTAACTTGTCAGCTGACCAGTCTGCTTCCCGCACAGGTACACATGTAAGTATAGCACGGCGTCTCAACCCTCCCGGCTGCTGCG
>JAVTVY010034016.1:0-14544 GCA_036873755.1 Hanleya hanleyi
GGGCGGGCCTCGTGGACGAAACATCCGCCAGCAGAATCTCGCCATATACAGGTAAAAATTACAACACATTTAAGGGAAGTGGGAAGAGGTGCCGACATACTGACTACGTCATATGACTTCACAGAATAGTCTTCTGGTAAACCTATTCTAAAGCACGTACCAAGAATCCAACGATTCGAGATATGTGTTGTATCTCAGGTACGCTTTTATTGTACCTGTTCATGTGGCAACTTGAATGACATGACCACAAGGCCCCTTGCACCGGCACAAGCGGCACCAGATACAAATCTAGAGAGCCATGATGGAAATGCTCTGACAATTCGCACATCGGTAACTGGTGAGCTGTTTCGCTGTGACAACTCGTACATTGGAGATTGATGAGCTGTATCGTCGTCAGATGTCAATGACGGCAATTAACACAAAAGACTAGTCTGTAAGGCCCGATGTCGACCCAGCATCAACTTCCCACAAATGCCAACATACATCAAAGACCAAAAGGTCTGTACAGTGGGCGGGCCTCGGGGACGAAAAGTCCACCAGCAGAATCTCGCCATATACAGGTAAAAATTACAACACATATAAGGGAAGTGGGAAGAGGTGCTGACATGCTGACTGCGTCAAATGACATACTGACTGCGTCATATGACTTCACAGAATGCCTTTCCCTCTCCGTTTCTGTCTGCCGTTATGCGTCCGTCTCCTCTTCTTGTTTGCGTCCTTTATGGTGTTATCAAGCATGAGCTTTCTTTTTATTGTATTCCGTTGTGGTACCGGGAGTCTATCCTCGTTTTGCAATCTTCTCACCTGCGATTTCGTTTGCTCTAATACGTCTTGAGCTGAGGTAGTGATTTTAATTGGAACAGGGACTTCCTTTTTCTTTTCCGAATGTGATTCAATGGGAACAATGTAAGTTTTTGTAAACCCTACCCGACCAATATTTCCCCTCTTTGTTGAATTAAGCTTATATCCCATGCGTGATTTAAACTGTGGCCGATCTATATTTAGTATTTTATCCATTTTTCATGATCAGGAATGTAAGGGCTTTGTTGCCGCCACATCATCACAAGGATAACGGATATTTTTTCAACTGAAGAGTAATGGTCGCTGCTCCAGTGATAAACGTTGCCAGTACGTTATTACCGTCTTTTATCACCACATCTATACAGTTTGCTTGAGTATTATGGGTAGATAGTATGGATTGCAGAACACCTTATCTATTCCAGCTTGTGATAGGTTATCAGCACTTACTCTCCGTAGAAGGGGACATTTCTCTTCACCAATGAACGAATCTCCACATATGCTTGAATAAATATAAATTTCCCTATTAGCTTCTGACGTTTTGAACTCTTGTACCTTATTTATTTTTATCTCTAGCAGTCTTATGCTCCATCTCCCATCGAACTTCAAAAACTTATTCAGATTAACACGAAAGTGATATGGTTTGTTTTCAGCGTAATATTGTAGAGAATCCCATCTTCGTAAAATAATGTAGTAATCCATCTTGCGAATCTGTAACTATCTTATGAAATGCTCATCATATGTCATCTATTCTTAAAAAATTTTATCTCTTCAGCAGGAACCAATGAGTTGAATTTTACCGGAAAACCATACCATTTTGCTAGATAAAAGGTTTTACCACGTCGTCGAGTTTTCTTTAATACTGATTCAATGGGCCATTTAGTGTTTTCTCTTATTTCAACCTTTTGTAACTAGGCCTCATAAAATGTACCGTCAATAGGTTCTTCCAATAAATCGACCAGTGCATCAAGCGGAATATTTTGTCGGGAAAACCGAGATTTTATTTTGAAAATCTCCCAAGACCATTTCTCATGGTAATCTCGTTGAAACTTTTGACGTAACATAGAAATTCTAACATTATCTCCAATTTTAAAATTGAAGCTGGGTTTTCTTAAATTAGGTACAGGTGTGAGATACTGTTTCTTCCAAACTTGAATTGCGCGTTTTCGGCGGGCGTTAATCCAAATAATGAGGAATAAATACGGTTATTATAATTGTAAATCAGATCATCCAATATATCAATGTAACGATAAGACTGTCTATCTGTAAGATACCTATATATCAAAGATTTCACCGTTTTCACCGCACGTTCTGCGAAATTTGCCTTTGTCTGATTGTTTGTGAAGAAAATATATATTCCTTGTTTTCTAAGAAAGCTTTCAACCATGCTATTTTTGAATTCTGTTCCCCGAATCCACCCTGAGGCGATTTGGTCTCCTCCCTTTCAAAAACACATTTTTCAAAGCTTGAACAATTGACGGGGCCTTACGAGTTTTTAAGGGTTCAAACCATAGAAAGCAGGAGAGAATAAATATCAAAATAAATGGATATTTATAACCATCATTGTAAGTGGAAACATTTTCCGTGATAGCTAAGTCTCCATCCCACTGATCGTCCACTCCAGGAAAAAAATACCTGCTGTTGCTTAAACCTGTTCTTCACAGGACGATGTAGACTGTAACTTATGTGTATCTTTTTGTCCTATTTCACAATTTCGTAAAATTGTTTCAGTCCCGAAACAGATCCTGGATGTTTGGGAGTTAATATAAACCTCGAAGGTATTTGCCTTCCCTCTTCCCAATCATGCTAATGACTGATAACTTCTCCTCAATATGCAATTAATGTAGTGAGCGACAACACATGCGCCCCTCCCACTCCCTTTCATATATAACAATGAAAAACCATGACCTTATCAGTCTGCCGTAAACATATTGGTAGAGTGACAACACTGAAAATTTTCGACAATAGGAAAATGACGTTTTTATCACCGACAACGGTGATCATAGCACGCTCGACACAATGCGGCGAGACGGAATTTGTATCGAGACTAGTGAAAAATTCACATTAAGTCTTTCAAATACCAACGGTTCGCATATATATAGCATACTCTGTATATCAACTTATATATGATGAGCTGTCTAAGACATGCAGTAAAATTAACTTTCACCAAGGTTTACCGTCGCGGGAAATAATAGAAGAATGGGCTGATGGAGATCACATTTTAATCATACTTGATGACCTAGTTTATCAAGTTTGTTGTTCACAAGAATCCTTAAATATTTGGACAGTGTATTCACATCTTAAAAATACAACGGTTGCTATGATTTCTCAGAATATATTTTCACCCGGAAGATATGCGCGCACTCTATCACTGAACACTCATTATATTGTTATTTTCCGTCAGAGAAAGGACAGTATGCAAATAGAACGGTTTGGACTTCAAGTTTTCCCAAATCGCTTAAACTACTTCATGGAGGGGTATGAAAAGAGCACATCAAGCGCTTATGGGTATTTGTTTATTGATGTGTCACCTAGCACAACCAATAAATATCCTCTGCGTATATCTATTTTTCCCAATGACATTCCTATTGTTTACACACCCCGAGGAAAATAAAAGGAATGTTAACGTATGTGTTGTCAACAGAAGACCAATATGACTCAATTGTTGTCACACCAGATCCTGTTTCACAAGAAGTATATAAGTTCAGTGATGAAGTGATCATATCGAAAGCCGTTAGGTGGTTTTCTAATAAAGAAGAGTGTTTAGCCGAAATTACAGTGCTACCTCGCCAGACTATGTTTGCTCATTTGGAAATTTTAAGAGGTATATCCTTACCCGCATTGTTGTGGAAATAGGCGAGGACGTTGTTGATTAGACAGAATGACGCAATGTTTGAGAAGGAACGGAGATTTATTAGAATGTTAAGCAAAACTCATTTAAGGCAGAGAAAAGCGTTGATTCAAACTATTTCTAGAAACCAGCTGAAAGTATTGTGCGAAATAATACTAAATATTCGTTTTGGTATCGTTACATTGCCAAGGTCTTTTTATACTTGAATAAAACGATATAAGAAACTGATCAGACATTTGTGTGAAAGGAAAACACCATTTTCTAAAAAGAAAAGGCTTTTACTCAAACACAGTGAAATGGTATTACATCTGACAAAGCGAATCATTCCAGAAAAGTAGAATAATAAAATGGCTGACGAAATGGTTCTTGTTCCGAAAGCCACATTCGAAAAAATGAAAACTGACCCGTTAAATGCAGAGAAAGTTTGTGGATTGAAAGAAACTTTGGAGTTCATTGAAAACTGTAGTACAGATCATTTCATAACCATAAAGGATGTAATTTCAAACAGTAAACAGCGTGGAGGTAGAACATTTTTGCATGAGGAACCAGATAAGGAATCTCCTTCTACCGCTAGTGAAATGAACCAAGAACAAAAACCCGCACCAGTTTCATGAATTGAGAGACGGAGAAGGACTTCAGATGGATAGACCAAAACAATTTTACGTTGAGGGAAAACTAAATAATTCTCTGCTAAGATCCAGTACCACGCGAAAGCTTAATTTAACAAGCAGCATATTCCCTATAGCGGAAGAAAAAGACAAAAGCAAAGGAGCAGACCAAAACTAAAACAAAAGTGGTTGAAATACGATTAACTATATCTGATTATTCATTTTATTAATTTTTTTTCTTATGTTTTACAAATACGTTATACGAGTTATACAATAATGATATTAATCAACTCGGGAGTATAGCTATGTATATAAACAATATGCATTTTTCTTCGCTCTATTTAACGATAATAATTTCTCATAAATTCGAATATATTCGCTTGATAATAATCCTGTAATACCACTTTCAGAGTGATTCTCGCCGATTATATGCAGAGAGCTGGAATAAAAATAACAATAGTATTTTTTGTTTTTTGTTTTTTGTTTTGTTGTTATCATTGGTGTTTTCTTTTTCTTTCTGAAGTGAACACTTTTTACTTCTCTTTGGAGACTTTCTTGTCTAATTTTCTTGCCACAGAAGTCACATCGCGCCTTAATGTCTCCGTTAATTATGTAGGACGTATATTGCTCATCCATAATGGAGTAATTTGATTATTTTCTTTTTTCCTTTATCCTAAATGCAGCAAAAGGTGAACCGTATATATTGCTGACCATTCGATAAAGTGGAGAGTGTGGGTTGTCTTGGGGAGTGTTTGAGAGAAAGATCCTTTGCATACAACTTCTCATCGGGTATTTGGTGGTGTTGTCCGGTCTTGTACGGTACATTTTCTTTCACAGAATGTTTTTTTTTAAATAAACGAATTGTTACTGATAGTTATCTTGACCTCCACCTTATACTATCCCTTTTTCCAACACTATTTATTCTTCATTTGTCAAATCCACTTCATTTCTATTTATCATCAGCATTCGCAGCGTTTTCTTGTCCAGTTTCCATGAAGCTGGTGAAGAAAAGAGCAAATAAATATAAGAATACAACATTACTGGCTAATGGAGAAATAATTGTGGTGTAATTAATTCATGCAATCATCCTATATATAAACAACACATCGGGGGGGGGGGGGGATATATATATGTACATACCTACGGTATTATTACTACATTTTACTAACTAAATCATAAAGTACTTTTTACTAAATCATGAACTATCCTACCAGCACTACTTTGGTTTATGGAATATATGTCGTACAAAATTGTACCACATTGGATGGGTGAGTGTTTCAGTTGTTCGGGTAATCATTACTTTTTTGTGGTTCTTCCTATGAAATTTACTCACTTTTTATTTATATTTTCTAATAACTATACATACAATCTACTTTTGTTAATTCAGGGTGGGGGTGAGCGTGTGTGTGTGTGTGTCACTACCAGTTTGTGTATAATAATTTAATGATCGAACGCTAAAAAAATCTATCTACCTGTAATCAACATTCCCAACTTCCGTTTTTTCGTTGGCGGCACTACGAAGCAATCATCATCATCATCATCGTCATCGTCGTCGTCGTCTTCACCACCGTTCTTCACCATCTGAACTATCCTATCCGGCGGTTGTGAAGCAGAGACCCTGGGTTCCGGTTGCTGCTGTACTGCATTCACAGGTGGCATATTCAACCCATACTGTGGTTGAACTCCTCTCTTATGTTCGCGTTTGCAGGTGTTGTCATCACTTCCAAAATTGTCGCTCTCTGGTCGAAAAGATGGCGTAATTCTTCATTTAGCGTCACCCTTTTTACATGTTTGTCTCTGTCCTTTGGTGTATCTACTAAATGACCATAAATCCTGCCATTGAACAAGTTAATTAACGTCTTATATCCCAAGCGTCCAATTTTTAAATCGTACTTCTGTCTCTCTGCAGCTACTTGATCTGCCGTCTTTCTTCACTGTGCAAGTCAGAGATGAGTGTCCCCAAGTATTCTTGAATCTATCTTAGAAAAGAATGGATTCTTGTCATATGAGATCCTGCAGAAACATATATCTTTAATTGCTATAGGGGAAACTTTTCTCTTTTATTTACCAGTACAAGTGATGTATTAATATTTTTACAAAGGAAGCCTTCATGTGTTGAGCCAAAACACCTCAAATGAGGCTACTTCATTCAGATATTTTTCAATGCTTGCTGTTATTTGCGAACACATATTCGTTTACATATATTACTGTAATATGATTTTCATCATTTAATGCTATGCTAAAGGATTTCATCGGGTGTGGAAGGAAAAAAACTCCTACGAGGATACTCCATTCAATGTTTATGAATATCTTTTTTTTTCAACACAACAGAACAATACCAATGAGGTGCATTTGTCGGGGAAAATATATCTGTTAAATATATTACTCCAACGATCGTTTCATCTTTCACTACTTTCGTAAAGGAACCGCTCAAATGCAGAAACAAATACCTCATATGAGGTTACTTCATTATATGTTCATGAATATCCTTCTCTCAACACAATAAAACAATACCGATCACTGCATTTGTCTGAAAACCATATCTGTTTATATTTATTAGTACAATAAGTTTTTCATCTTTTAGTGTTGTCATAAAGGAATACCTCATTTGAGGTTACTCTCGCAACGTTATAGAATGGTCACGGGGGTATTATGATAGAACCGATACACGTAGGGGTGGCAGAGAAACGAATTATTAACAATACCGTTGATGCATGATGATGCATTGTGTGAAGTGTTCCTGTATTCGGTTTATTTTCCATCATTTCCCATAATCTTCAACATCCTGAGGTCTTAACCAAGCTTTTCTGGTGAAAAATGAAGAAATTTATCCAGTACGACACATCTACACGATTTTTTCTTAAGAAGACTTACAAAGAGAATCTTTAATCAAGAGGACTTGAAACTAACGTATCGCTTACCACTCGTTATGAATGAAAGTCTGTGAACAGGACATATAAAGTAGGGATATACAAAATAAGATAAAAAGGAAGCAGTTTGTTTACTTAATTGTGAAAATATAAAACATGGTTTTACTCTACAAATTCAAGCCTGTATTTTACGATATTAATAAAAAAATGATGAATGGGGATTTGATTCTTAACCTTTTCTTTCTCGTTATAGGTAATGGAGGGGGGATGAGGCGAAAAGACAGTTTGCGTTTAATCAAACATGCGATTTCTTTCTTTCTATATGATACTATTTTTGTCCGTTTAAATCTCTTTTATGAGAATGGATAATTTACTAAATGTTAGCAAGCCTCCAATTGTTGAGTATCGTATGACCAAGTAAATATATAAAACGAGAGCGATTGCCGTAAAATAACCATTCAGTATTTCCATTGCACCATGGTATATTTCCATGGTATTCTTTTGTTGGCTCAGAACAAAAGGTTCGTGAATAATAAACCTTTTGGTCATACGGCCTATATCTGCGTGTTGAGTGCGTTTGCTATTAGTTTGACTGATGGGCATTCACGCAAACATGTCCAATTGGTATTTGAGTTTGCTGAGACATTCCTTCAACAAATAATGCTAGTTTATGCTAAGCTCTAGTTCACTGTCACTGCGTCCCGGGTGTGGAAACAGAACATGTTTGTTTTTATATAGCACCCACAAAATAGCCTATTATCTTTAATCTTTCATTTTGAGTGCTAACCGCTCATCATGCTCATGGCACACAATCGTACCAGATGAATTATTTGAGTTGTTTAATATGTGAAGGAGAAAGAAGCCTGGGCAACAATGTGTGCTGAGAAAAGGAACAAGTTCACCAAGGAGGAACTGTAGTAAAATGCTTCGATATGTACCTGGTAAAAACAGAATGTAAACTTTATCTGAGTGCTGAATTGCGAGTCAAAAGACAACACAACCACGTGCCTGTAACGGTATGTTCAATGTCAAAAACGGAGACAAAAAAGCCGCCCAATTAGTTAAACGTTCGCGATCATGTGCACTAGCACCAGTTGAAGCTCCACAGATATGTACAAATCTAGATAAATTACCGGCTGAAAGGTTTAGGGCTGAGCTCATACATACAGCTGCTAGAGGTAATATTTCTGAATCAATGCCTGGTTGTTTCACATTGTATGATAATTTGAGGGCCATGCACTTTGGAAAGTATGATTTAAATATTGCTTTCATTCTCTAAAAAGTTGCATTATTTTGAAGCAAAATTTCACACTCGCATGGATATAAATCTTGGTTGTGTGGATGCAAACTGCTGAATATTGATAATATATTAAAATTCTGTTACAACAACAACAACACTGAACAACAGCAACAAGCCATACTTGGGACCTTTGACTACTTCATGTTCAAGGGACCGTACACTTACCTGTTGCATGACCATTTCAACATAAATATTGAGCTGCAGACACGATATTAAAGATACTAAGTATGAATTTCAGTTGTTATTCATGGAAATTTCCCATCTGTTGATTCTCTTGTATGTGCGATAGTTTTCATGCAAGTGTTTCTTACGTTTTTATCTTGGATTTGAAAATCCGACTTCGCCATTTTCAAACCGACCATTGTGGCTGCCTGGACAAAGCCCTTTTTTCGCCCTCGGTGGCCGAGTGATCTAAGGCGCTTCGTTGGTGACCGCTAGCCTCACATCGCTGAACCGGCACGGGTTCGGGTTCAGCTGGTTCATGTGTGGAAGTTCGTCAGTTAATTGCTGAAGGGCGGTGGTTCTCGCCGGGTACTTCGGCTTCCCTCCGCCAACCAAATTGACTGTCACCATATGAGTGAAACAACATTGAGTGCGACATTAAGGATCATCAAGATCTTTGACATTTTTGAAAATGTTTGCCAAGTCTAAATTTCCAAAAACGCTCCTCAGCATTATCATGATACCGTGAGACATGAAATGACAAAAAATGTATTTCTGTTTTGTTTTTTAAATTTTTTTTTCAAAACCACTGTGAAGCAAAAATGTAATGAAACGACAAAGAATTCCGTGAAGCGATTTTCAGAAAATAAATACTATAACAGGCCAGGAAAACGATAAATAAAATGACTCAACTAAGTTTTGGAGGTCCTACGAGCGAAATTATCCATTTCGCCTGAAGCACGTGGCCGTACATACATTTTCGACTCTGCACGTCATCACAAATGACCGCTGAAATCTCGCCATTTTTCTCCGACGTCACAACGAAATAAAGATAATTCAATAGAAAATAAACTATGGCAGATATCAAATTCAAATTTTCCACAAATACACAGTGAGATACGCACTTTTCAGCCCATCTGCTGACATAGAGATCGAATTTAGCGCTTTGAATCCACACATTT
This sequence comes from Hanleya hanleyi, assembly GCA_036873755.1. NCBI lineage: Eukaryota > Metazoa > Mollusca > Polyplacophora > Lepidopleurida > Hanleyidae > Hanleya > Hanleya hanleyi. The sequence goes on from JAVTVY010034016.1 coordinate 9,552, forward strand.
CGGAATGTGTCAGAGTATGCTTCTTCTCCAAACAAGGTGACCCACCACATCTCAATAATATTCATATCGAAAATATCGTCAATAACATGTAAGTAGTATACAACGCGCAAAATAAGTAATATTCCCCCCGGATGTAGAGGTCATAGAGGTCAATTTGTGTGTTTTGACGTCACAATTGGGGGGGGTGCGCATGCGTGATGAGGGGGCGTGGCCTGTGTGAGGGGGCGTGGCCTGTGTGGTGGGAGGTGGGACAAGATGGCGGCCTGTTTTAGTGTGTTGTGTGGGAGGTGGGACAAGATGGCGGATGGTTTTTTGTGTCGTGTGGGAGGTGGGACAAGATGGCGGCCTGTTTTAGTGTGTTGTACGGGAGGTGGGACAAGATGGCGGCCTGTTTTAGTGTGTTGTGTGGGAGGTGGGACAAGATGGCGGCCTGTTTTAGTGTGTTGTGTGGGAGGTGGGACAAGATGGCGGCCTGTTTTAGTGTTGTGTGGGAGGTGGGACAAGATGACGGTCTGTTTTAGTGTGTTGTGTGGGAGGTGGGACAAGATGGCGGTTGGTTTTAGTGTGTTGTGTGGGAGGTGGGACAAGATGGCGGTTGGTTTTAGTGTGTGGTGTGGGAGGTGGGACAAGATGGCGGCCGGTATTTGTGTGTTGTGTGGGAGGTGGGACAAGATGGCGGCCTGTTTTAGTGTGTTGTGTGGGAGGTGGGACAAGATGGCGGTTGGTTTTAGTGTGTTGTGTGGGAGGTGGGACAAGATGGCGGCGGGTTTTAGTGTGTGGGAGGTGGGACAAGATGGCGGTTGGTTTTAGTGTGTGGTGTGGGAGGTGGGACAAGATGGCGGTCTGTTTTAGTGTGTTGTGTGGGAGGTGGGACAAGATGGCGGTTGGTTTTAGTGTGTTGTGTGGGAGGTGGGACAAGATGGCGGTTGGTTTTAGTGTGTGGTGTGGGAGGTGGGACAAGATGGCGGCCGGTATTTGTGTGTCGTGTGGGAGGTGGGACAAGATGGCGGCGGGTTTTAGTGTGTGGGAGGTGGGACAAGATGGCGGCCTGTTTTTGTGTGTGGTGTGGGAGGTGGGACAAGATGGCGGCCGGTATTTGTGTGTGGTGTGGGAGGTGGGACAAGATGGCGGCGGGTTTTAGTGTGTGGGAGGTGGGACAAGATGGCGGTTGGTTTTAGTGTGTTGTGTGGGAGGTGGGACAAGATGGCGGTCTGTTTTAGTGTGTTGTGTGGGAGGTGGGACAAGATGGCGGCCTGTTTTAGTGTGTTGTGTGGGAGGTGGGATAAGATGGCGGTTGGTTTTAGTGTCGTGTGGGAGGTGGGACAAGATGGCGGCCTGTTTTTTGTGTGTTGTGTGGGAGGTGGGACAAGATGTCGGCGTGTTTTAGTGTGTGGGAGGTGGGACAAGATGGTGGCCTGTAGAAAAACGTATAAAAGGAGTCGATTTTTAGGGAAAGGGGTGTATTCAATCTGACTTACCTGACCTGACCTGTCTCCCTGCCTGCCTGCCTGCCTGCATCCCTGCCTTGCTTGCCTGCCTGCATTCTGCCTGTATGGAATGCATGTACTGACTTGGTTCTGGGTTTTTCCCATCACGGTTGTGCGCAGGTGTATGACGTCACTTCCGGTCTGCGTGAATCGGGTGTGACCTGGGACTATGGGATGCATGTACTGACTTGGTTCTGGGTATTTGTCATCACGGGGAGGTCACGTGATCAGTTCAAGGTCATATCCATTTTTTTCCATCACGGTTGTGCGCAGGTGTATGACGTCACTTCCGGTCTGCGTGAATCGGGCGTGACCTGGGACTATGGGATGCATGTACTCACTTGGTTCTGGGTATTTGTCATCACGGGGAGGTCACGTGATCAGTTCAAGGTCATATCCATTTTTTATCGATATGTCAACCCACACCCAGTCCATTAGATGCTCCTTCACCTCAGCTTCACTTTGATACCTCACTCGTCCCCATTAGACCATTAGGGGCTCCCCTAGCTCCAAAAAAGGCTATTTTCATAGCCTTCGGCCTTCGCGCATGCGCAGAATCACCCTAATTCAAGCCCACACCCAGTCCTATCAGATGCTCCTTCACGGCACCTTCACTTTGATACCTCACTCGACCCGATTGGACCATTAGGGACGCCTCTAACCCCAAAAAGGCTATTTTCACACCCTTCGGCCGCTGCGCATGCGCAGAAGGCCGATAGTTCAATCCCATACCCACCCCATTAGATGCTCCGTCACTTTACCTTCAATTTGATACCTCACTCGACCCCATTGGTCCATTTTAAAATTTTTTTTTTTTTGGCTATCTCCTACCTCCAAAAACGTCTATTTTCATACCTTTCGGCTACCGCGCATGCGCAAAATGCCCATAGTTCAATCCATACCCAACCCATTACATGCCCCTTCACTTCACCTTCAATTTGATACCTCACTCGACCCCATGGGTTCATTATTAAAGAAAAAATGGGGGCTATTCCATCCACCTTGCTTACTCCCCTGTCCCCCCCCTCCAATTCACCCCTCCCCTTTCTTAATTTCAATATTTAATTGTTAAAAAAACATATAAAATGAAAAAGATTTTTTTTGGCTCCATGAATCTTTTTTTTCTTTTTTATTCAATGATAAAAAAATTTTTTTTGGCTATTCCATTTCCCTCCCCCCCCTCCCCATGTCCCCCCACTGCAATGTTTCCCCTTTTTTTCAATAATTTGAAAAAAATAGTAAAATTTTTTTTTTTTTTTTTATTTTTTTAGGGGAAAAGGATGATGGCAGCTGGTGTTATTTGGTGTGCTTAAGAAAAGAAGTTCACTTTGAGATGGTTTTCTCCAGCCTCAACGCAATGACACGTATCGCCAACACACGTGAGCGTCACCCAGCACTCCTGACATATGCATAAATGATCTTGACTTTGTTGTCGTTGCAATCGGCCATCTTCTTCTGCAATTACAGCTCGCCGGAGTTGTGCCAGCTCTTCTGTACTGCGTATTAACGTGGCTTCGTCTTCAATCTCCTGCTGAAAACTTGTCGTTATTATCATTCCATTAGCTTCTTCAACGCTAACTATTTCTCTATGTTCTGTAGCACCATTTCTCGGATCTCTAGGCGGATGGTGTGTAAAAAGGGCTCTTCTTCTGGAGGAACTCATGCTTCTATTTTGTAAATAAAATGTCAATTTACAGGCTATTTATAGGCAAGTGGGCTGAAGTGGGAGGTGGGACAACATGGCGGTCTGTTTGTGTATATATTGTGGGAGGTGGAACAAGATGGCGGTCTGTTTGTGTGTCGTGTGGTGGTGTCAGTCAGTGCATGGTGGGTTCAAGATGGCGGCCCGTTTTTGTGTCGTGTGTGGTGTCAGTCAGTGCATGGTGGGTTCAAAATGGCGGCTTGTTTTTGTGTCGTGTGAGGTGAGGTGAGTACAACATGGCGGCCAGTGTCAGTTAGTGCAACAATAGGCTTGCCCACAGTGTTTTTTTGCTGTGTTACTTAAGCATAAAAATTTCCTATTTTTTCCGATAAATCCGTTTCAATTTTCACGGAATTATGATAACACTGTAATCCATAGTCTACACGTATTTGTTTAGCCAAGAAAATCAATTTTATTTCGAATGTAGGGGGCCTACCTGGTGTTTTCATTCTACCGTACACGAACTTTATGGTGGATAATTTCTTCGCCCTTGCAGCTACACCGGATGTTACTCCAGACGTCTATCAATGTTTTGACAATATATAGACTGCATATTAGAAAATATGTTGAAACCACAAGATAAAGACAAAGAAGGCCCACTGTATAGTGCTGTGTTACCATCGCCCAAGCATTAAAATTTCCTAGTTTTATTTCGAATCATCAGATTTTAGTGCATAATATTGCTGAAATAATGCCAACAGAAAACTCAGAGTCAATTTAAATATTTATTTGTATTGAGCAAATTACAAGAATTTCGAAGAGAAAAGAGCCGAAATAATGTCTGTCTGTTCTGGAAATCAGCTGATCAGCAATAAATCGACATCTCCGTGACCTTCAAGGAGATTTTGACATTAGGTTTTACCCGCTTTTATCACAAATCATTATAAAGAAATTGTCACACCCGCTGAACTCCTGAAACCCACATCCTACCTGAGAGTTTGGTAAGATATTCCATTCATTCGTTACCGTGGAGTAGAATTTCATCCATCAGCTTTCACTGTTGTGGTGCCAAACACAAAAATTGACAAATTATACGGACTGCCACGATAAGCGAATGTATGCAACAAATAGCGTTCCGTACTGCACATGTCCGATAAAATCCCTCCAGTCGTTACAGAATGTTGATTCCACAAAACCTGTTCGGTGGCCTACATCATCGTTCAATCGCTGATCATAAAGGCTGCGTTCAGCTCACCAGAACTGTCTACACTTCGAAATCTGTGAAAGAATTTCAATTTTCACGTTTCCTGTCTGATATCACACAAATTGATGCGTCCGCTGGAACACAGCACACTCCCTCGATTATAGTCTACGTGTTACATGCAGGCGATGCATGATGCAGATCACATTATTCATCTCAGCGGACACCGAAAGGAACAAAGTTCCGTTATAAACTGCGACAGAGAATGTTCCCCAGCTCAGAAAACAACACAATGATCAGTGAAATCGTCCTTCGTATGCAGGACGCTAACAAAACGCTAACAAAATGGCTACTGAAGACCAAAATTTGCCCGGATAATCGCGTCGTTCAAACCACAGCGCCACCTATACGCTTTGGTGCAAGGGAGACAACTCGGACTAGACCAATTCGAAGATCATGTCCGCTATATTTGGCCTGTATGGGTATAGGGGTGGTCGGGTTTTTTTTATGGCTTTTACTATGAGCTATGAGGTTGATCATGTAGAATACGATGGAAAAAACTATCAAAGTACCGCGTAGGCTTGTATATAGATCCATATAGACCCATATACACTCATATACTGTATAAATCCATACGGGTGGACATGTTGGAGTCTAGGTGGA